>MU120969.1:0-100952 GCA_014904835.1 Paxillus ammoniavirescens | reverse complement strand
AGCGAGATTCCCACGCCCCCTGGCACTACATCGCACTGACCAAAAAATAGCCAAACATTGCAACAGTTTATGGAGTCACTGTATGAAACACCAATATAATCACTGTACCCACCTTGATCATAGCATGCAACTGCTCAATTGGCTCAAAGTGTGGTGGCTGAATTGAGCTAAATGCTTTGTAGCATGTTGCTTGGGGATCATAGGACCAGACAAGTGATGCAACCAATGGTTGATCAGACACTCCAGGGGATGGATGTCCTACATTAGCCCCTGTTTACAATCAATCACCAATGTTACAATGGAGAAAATCAGAGTGTTACCCATGATTATGAAAGGCTGTTTTGCAAGCTCAGCAAGTATCCTAGACTAAGGTACAGCATTGATGCCATCCAACTTGACATTGATCCTTTGTGACTGTAAGAGATTTAATTATGATGACAAGAAAAACCTACTTCATGGCGACATTGTTGCAATACTGGTCATTCATGCAAGCAATTTTGTCCACACACTAAATGTGAAGTCAATACTTCCGTAGCCGTGTAACTGACTGTTCAGACTCACTACACATTGTGTTACAGCCTAGAATCATGAATCGTGTCTGGAAGGAGAGGTTGATCAACAGATTAGACTGAAAGACTGGTGTTCAGACCCACTTATTGACATTGTTGGAAAAAAAAATTATCTCTTGTGTTGGCCTGCAGTGGATACATTGTTGGAGCAGACATCAAGGACGGCAGACAAGTTAGAGCACCAGATAAGAGGAACAAGTACCAGCTGCTGAAGGTGTTGGGCATGAGCAAACATTGAATTATGTGCTAGGTTTCACACACCTTTTCACTTGTCATACACACCCCCTTTCATCGGGAGCAATGGTCAAACTCCTTCTGGTGAAACCTCCTTTGATGCAGCCCACCTCGCAACAAGACCCTTTCTATGAGCATGAGCACACATGAAAGTCACATCATGCTAGATCTTTGACTCACCTCTTCGTTTGTCTGGAATACCCACCCCCTTCGTCAGGATGGATTCAAACTAGTATGTATGAACACAGTGACTCGGAGTGTGAGAGGGTATATCATTTCCAGTGTAGCCAGTTTAAGTATTACTGATATAAAATTACTAGTCGAGATGAGTAACACTAAATGTTTAATGACATTAGGGACTGTCAAAGTTGGTGTCACTTACGCTCATCACTCGCGACCCCTCACATTTACTCAAAAAGGAAATCTTATATAAGCCTTGTGTTAGGAGTTTGTGCAACAATATTAGTTTTTGTCTGCGTGATCAATACCTATCCTTATACCTCTTCTATGTGGTTATCTGAACTCTTCTACACCCCGAAATTACTCCTGATGAAGTAGCACAGCATCTAAATCTCGACATTTCATGTATTCTGGCCATCCAACAAACTCGCTATCTGTAGGGCAGATCTGTGGTCCCAAAGGCCAGTGCACTGCACTTGGCATGGCAGTATATCCAAAATGAATCCGACCAGTCAGTTTTCCTTGATCTCATTCAAGACCACCCAATATTCACCAATAATTCCAATAATTCCCAAACCCCTGTCCAGACACAACTTGCGGTCACTCTCTATCACATGGGGCATTATGGGAATGGTACCTGCCTGGAGGATATTGCCTGGATTGCGGGGATTTCTGAAGGGTCAGTAGAACCATTTACAGAATGGTGCTTCAAAGCTATTGAATCTTTGCATGATGCATTTGTGTGCATGCCTATGGCAGAAGAAAAGGAGTTTGAGAAGGTCTGGATGGATAATAGGGTTGGCTTCTGAGGATTGTGGCGAGAGGGCTGGGTGATGTATGATGGGACAATTGTTGTCCTCTATACTAAACCTGGTCTCAACGGAGATGCCTATTTCACTCAGAAGTTCAACTATGGCTTAAATTTGCAGGTCAGTCATACTTTCCCAGAGATTCTCAAATTTTTATCAATTTTTTAGATTGGAAATCTGCCTTCCAATCTTTGGATTGTGGACTATGCTCATGGCCTTACTGGCTCTGCTCATGATGCATCTGCATTTGAGCAAACAGCTGCAGTAAGGCACACAGATTGGTTCTTCCAAGGAGATGAATTTGCCTGGGTTAACTCTGCATACCCTGTTGCCCCCACACTATTCCAGTCCACAAACGGCCAGCTGCACTACTAGCAGAGAACACTATCTTTGATAGTGCTGTTGCTAATCTCCAGGTATGGTCAGAACATTGCATGGGAGCCTTAAAGGGCTGGTGGCAATGTCTCTGAGGGCTCTGAGTTAACATCAACTCAAAACAACAGCACTGTGCTGCATGTTGTTGGATTACCATTGCTGTCATTTTGCACAATCTTGTGATTGACATTGATGGGGTGGCAATGGGAACACAGTTTACAGGACTTCACACTCAGAATGAGGAGAAAGGGGACTGAGGACCACGAGATGCTCCTCATGGAATTAATATGGCTAACAGAGAGGAGAAAAGGCAAGCATTGGTGGAAGAGTTACTGGCATTTCGACAAGTGCAACAAATTTGTGAAACTGCTACTAAACCACTTTGATATAGTTCAGAGCTATTTAAAAGAGTGTGTGACAGATATAAAGAATCCTGAAAGAAAGAAAAACCTACTCCTAGTCACCACCAGCTGCCTGGTGAGAATGCTTGGCAGGCCTCACCATTAACTCACCAAGCTTCTTCTTATATTCTGAAGCATTCCAAACACCAGCCTCATACTCTTTCAAGAGCATCTGACGCTCCTGCATACACATCTCTGCATCTGCTCGTGAATTGATGGCATCAAGGTTAGCTCTAAGAGCACAGTTAGTAGTGAAGTAAAGCATAATTTAAAGTACTCACTGTTGTAAGTCCATGAGAGTATCCTCAAAGCTGCGCTTCTTCAGGAGTTTTGAGATGCACTCCTTGGCCTTCTCAACACTCTTGGTGATGGATGACAGCTTGGATGGATGCTTTGCTGGGGTTGCAGCTAGGCCACCCATGTCATCCACCTACGTCATGCCACAACCTACCCACCTCACGAACCCGCCACAACGTCGTGGAAGACTCAAGACACGACCTACGAGAGTCAGCAGACCACGAGCGTGCCGAATACACGCACCACGTCATACGGTCGTATCGACGACCACCCCAGCTCAACCAGATGCGACGGAAACAGTACAGGACTACTGGGGGAGTGTCCCAGAGCCACCAGACCCAAGGACGAAGAGCACCGAGGCTCATATGTCGACACCGTACACCGTCGACACCACCCATACCACCAATTACCATATCAGGTAATCACGCCAGCGTAATGGACACCTCACGCACATCTACGGACGGACGAGTCTACGACTGCACAAATGCTGCAATTTATTGGATTATACTACTAGGTATTGTTTCCTGATTATATTCTTTGGATTCATGTCTTTTGATTTCCCCATACTCCGTTTGAGGGGGAGTGTTGGATTACAAATGTAGTGTGGCTATGCCACTGCTTACCTAATCACGTACTTAGACTTAGACATGCTTTACCGTAGTGTCCTCAGTGACTACTTACTGAGGACCACTACAGGTAACCTCATTTACTTACTTATCTCAGTGACTACTTACTGAGGACCACTACAGGTCTCCCTATACATCCTATTAGCTTCTTTAAGGATTTGTGGCAAATTGGCCAAGTTGGCTGCATACGTAGGCTAAGTCGGGTCTGGAGACAATCACTAACCAAGTGATGCCACCAACACCTTCTTGGTATGGATATTTGGCCATTTCTGTGACTTCTTCTTCTTCTTTTGGGCAGTCAGATTTTGACAGTTCTATGTTTGGATCCATAGGAGTGCTAACTGGAGTGCGGGATTCCATTCGGAAATGTTTAAGAAGTGAGTCGATGTATTGAGCCTGTGAGACCATGACGGTGTGATTTTTCCAGTCGTCCATGAGCTTGAAGCCCATGAGCCAATCAGGGTCTTCTTCCTTCATCTCAAAGAGTGGATGGAGCTCTTGGCGAGTTTTGGCCAGTGCAGCCTTGGTGCTAGCAACGGTCAAAGTGTTGTTGACATGGATAGCAACAATGGATGTGCCGGTGGCTGTACAACATGTGTAGACAGCATGATCAGATGGGAGTTGGACGAAATTGCGGGAGATCAGCTTTTGGTACATATACTTGTTCCAAAGGTATGATCCTTGTTTGATCCCGTATAGACTAAGTCTGAGTGCCGCAATTTTGTCTGTGCCATCATCAAAACCTTCAGGTTGTTGCATGAAGATTTCGTGATCAATTTTGCTATATAAGAAAGCACCGGTTACATCATCTTGACCTCGGTACCATCCATGTGCAGCTGCATAGTGGAGAATGAGACAGAGTGAGTCCAGGCAAACCATTAGAGAGAATGTGTCACTGTAGTCAACTCTGGGAGTTTTTCAGTATCCTTGGATGATTAAGTGGGCCTTATGTCAGAGTATTTCACTGTTGGGACCATACTTGATGACATATACCCAACAACAGCTAATGATCTTCTGTCCAGTAGGTTTCTTGACTAGGGTCCAGGTATCACATTTCTCCAACATCGAGATCTCCTTATGCATGGCCTTCCACTATAGGTCTGCATCAGCTCCAGAAGTTGCCTCTTGAAAGTTTCGGGGAACCTGATGTCCATGGGCAGTATGGTAGGCTGTCTGAGCAATCTCACCAATGATTGTGCCTTCCACTGGAGTGGTAGCATGTTCCTCTATGTGCTGATTGTGATGGGTTTTGTGATTAGCTTTTCTCTTCTCAGCCTCCACTTTCTGGATATCAGCAGCTTGTTTCTTCCAGGATGGGCGGGTGACATGTTCAGAGTGGCGAGGAGGAATAGGGGTAGGTTGAGGAGGAGAGATGGATGAGGGTGGAGTCACAGTGCTGGTTGGATTGGTGTCATTCCCTGTCACCCCCTCAATCTGAGCAGGAATATGGGTAGGAACAGACACCCCCTCACTCTGAGGAGTGGGGGTGGGAGGATCAGGGAGACTCCAAACCTTCTCATACACAATGACATCTCGGGATGCATGAAACTTGTGCTTTGAGGGGATCCAGACCTTGTATGCCTTAGATCCACACTCAAATCCACACAGGATACCATCAATGGAGTGGGCATCAAGTTTCTTGCGAAGTTCGGGTGAAACTCGAACATGACAACAGGAGCCAAAAACACGGAGGGTGATGAGGTTAGGTTTGCAACCATGAAATACCTCATTAGGAGTGATACGGCTGAGAGCATTAGTTGCGCTTTGATTACAAACATAACTGGCATACATGGACATATGAGCATCTTCGAGCATGGCAAGGGCTCGTTTGTGGGTGGTCTGATTGAAGTGTTCAGCAACTCCGTTTTACTGAGGAGTATAGGAAGCAGTGAACTCATGGATAAATCCCCTGGAAGCGAGGTACTCCTTCATCATTGCATTGATGAATTCACCCCCTCAGTCAGATCGGATGATCTTGACTCTGCGTTCAGTATAAGTCTTGAGTTGGGCAATGAGCGCTTTGATGAACACAGGAGCTTCATCCTTATGTTTCATGTACTCCTTCCATCCTTTGTGGCTATGGTCATCAATGACAGCAAGGGTGTAGGTTAGACCTAGGATGGAGGGGTTGAAGGGGCCTTGGAGGTCCATGTGGATGCACTCGAGGGTCTTGGTCACACGGTTAGTGGAGGTGAAGGGGAAAGGGGCACGGTGGTGTTTGCCTTTAGCACATCCTTCACAGGGCATGAGGTCACCATGACCCTGGAGGTCAAGTCCGGAGACAAGGTTATGGCGGGCCATGTACCGTATTTTGTTAAGGCTGATGTGGCCAAGGTGGGCATGCCATAGATCAAGGTTGGATTGGGCATGGGCAGAGAAGGCGACATCGGACAGGGAGGTGGGTGGGGTGATGACACTGTCAATCTCATAGAGGTTACCTCATAGATATCCTTCTATAACAACAACACCATTGGGTTTTGTTATCTTGATGTGCCCTCTTTGAGGTCGCTTTCGAAGTAGCTGGATAATAGAGAACGTGTAAATACAAAGTGTAAGTTTTAATTACATCATGTATTACTCAGTGCGTGGACGAGAAACGTGAAGACAAGGTCCAAAAAGGTGCTAGTGTAAGGAATGGGAAGGATGTTGGGTGGCAACGCAAAGCACTGTCCGACCCTGAGAAAACGGTCCTGTCCTGTAGGGGCGGAGAGTGAGCTGCTGGCCCCAGAATGATAGGAGGATGACGACGCATGCAGCAGAATGCGGAGACTCCAATTGAGAACTGGGAGGAAGATGCCTGATACTCACGAGTGATCGGGAAGGCTAATTTAACACCACATGGGTGGAATGGTGTAATGGAGGAAGGACTCATGTATGGCCAGCTGGGCTTGCATGTAAGGGGCGAGGATTTGGGCATGACAGCAAAGGTATATGAGAAACATGTCGCTCGCCCATCTTCCCTTGACCTTGACCGCTTCAAATGGGATATTGCGAAGTAGATACTTGAGTGTAGAACCGATGCGGATGCCGTGCCCCTGCAAGGGCTTGATTCCAGCCCCTTTGGCCACCAAGGATAGAACTGTTAAGAATTTCTTCTTGGTGAGTGGTTGATAGCCTTTGTTGTGATGATATGCAAACAGTGGGCCCTCTGTAGGAGGGTCGTTGATTCTGAGATGGCTTTTGAGGGCGGTGTATGGGTCCAATGGGCCATGTTGCGTGGCCCAGTTGGCGTCCTCGCCAGATGGGGAAGATTTTGTGCGAGGAAGGTGGAAATTATGTACTTCAAGGCCTTGGCGATCCTGCATGATGGAGATGTCGGCACAGCGTGTGTGTAGCTTTGGATCGAATGATGAGAGTGTTGCTATGGTGAACTCACCGACGCGAGTGGTGGTGAAAAATGTTGTGGTTAGGCAGGCGAAGACGGCTGCATGCAGTGGGGATTCCAAGTTGAGTTGAGCCCGGATGAGGATGATGATGTTGATGGTGTAGGGCTCGTGTGGGGGTTGCTTGGATGAGGGGGGAGCGAGGGATGTGGCTGCCTTGAGCAGGGCGTTGATCTCTTCGTCTATGAGGGCCCATTTCTGACCGTGGATAATGTGCCATGCCCTCACCCCATGCAGGTAGTTCGAGATGGTGTTCCCTGAGTAGAGACCAGCAAGAGTTGAAATAAAGGCGGCAATGAGGGTGGAATTGGCTGGGGCACATTGGGATTCGGGTAGATCCTTGCTGTCGCAGAATACGTGAAAGATTAGTAAGCCGGCACCATAAGATTCCTTGGTGCTGTCCACCCATGTGTGCGATATTACGTCGTATATCCGCTGGATATCTGAAGTGAGGAGAGAAGAGGAATTAGTGGGGGATGAACGAGCGGTGAGGGGTTTCCATAAGATGAGGCGGTCTTTTGCTAAGCAGTGAGGTCGAAGTGTGGAGGGAACGAGATGCTGTTCAGCAGCGTGAGCTGTGGTTAGTTGAATGTGAGTGAGGACAGTTATAATATGTGAAAAAGGGGTGGGGTGCACCCGAATGGGCCGCCTCATGCTTACAAGTTTTGGGCTGGTTTGATAAGGTCTTCGGCATGCCTCTCGAAAGAGCAGTTGATGTCTGTGTGGGAACGGAGTTCTTCATCCCGCTGACGAAGTGCAGGCTTTGGGATGGGAATGGAACAGCACAATTCTTCTTCACGTGTTCGAGGGGTGTCAAAGTCGATGATGAGGGCAGAGAGCACAGCAGGGATTAGGATTTTCAGGAGGAAGAGATGTAGGGGGGGGTATAGGCCCCAGGAAGGAGGGTCTGCTGGGTTATTAGTGCTCTGGATGTACCGTGTAAGGACCCTGCATCCGGTATTTTGAACAAGTGTGTGGATGCACTTAAACATGTCGTTGGTTGGTTGGTTTCTGCTGCGACCGTTCCACCAGCCTTCGACCATGCCTCGATTGCCTCCGAAAACCTTGAAATGTATGTTGGAGGTGCTGGTGTGGATGATAGTGTAGACAAGGAGTTTGAAACCGATGCTCTCAGCCCAGCTGATGTCACGGCCATCTGCTTGCCATCTGGGCAGGAGGTGCCATGCCCACCAGTGACCATCAATGTGGATGCCGATACTGACACCTGAACTGGCATCAGAGAATGCATGCAGGTCAAGGACAATCTGTGGTCCTGGGATGGGTGTGGGAGCGGATGGAGAGGATAAGATTTGGGACCACCATTTAAGGTTGTCTGGAGTTCCTCAGGGCAGTGTTCTTGGCTTGAAGGGGGAATTGCTGAAAATGGAAAGCATTGCCTCGAGATTGGTGAGATATGCCCTGCCAGCAGGAAAAACGAGGGAGGTGTGCAGAAGCTTGCCGTACAGTTTTTGAACTTCTGAGAGCATGTGTGTGCACTTCGTTCCCCATTCAGCGATTGTGTTGACATATTTGATGTGCTTGGATTTGGTAAGGCTTACTGTGCGGTTGTCTAGATCCCAAACAAATCCAATAAATGTGGGTTGAGCGGAGAAGGGGATATCTTTCAATAGTTCCCAGGGGATGCCTAACTCGTCTGATACCCTGTTGACGTCCTCGAGGTTGTAGCAGAATTCCACATCCAGTCAAGGAGAGTCACCTGCCAGGTCTTGAATTGCAAATGTCATATCATCGTTGAATTCTTCAATGCTGTCATTGGGTTTAGGAGGGCCCGAGAACCAGGAGCGACCCCCTTTTGTGATGGGTCCTGAGATCTGCTTTGCTAATGAGGCACATTGTAGGTTGTACTCATCATGATATGTATATACGGAGGATGTGGAAGAATACGTGATCGTCCACCCATCTAATAGGACCGATGCCCCTGAACCTCATGATGTCCACACCTGCTCCTCCGATATTGCCATAGATGCCTCCAGATGGGGCAAAACCGAAACAAAAGAATGTGTTGACTGAAAATTGATTATCTGAAAGGTTGACAATAAGGGAGGACCAATGGGAGGGGTGGAGTGGGATAGTGCAATAGGCTTCAGCAACATCTCTGACTGTGCCCTGCGAACCTGGGGGGAGTCTCCATAGCAAAGAACAAACAATGGGGAAAGTGCTAAATGAACAAGGAAAGAGATTGGAATCGACTCTGGAGTTGATTGAGGATATTTGGGGGGATGGATGGTGGGGGTGAGATAGGTTCTGTACCATACAGAATTTGCCTGGTTTGCCTGGTTTCAGTACGAGAGATAAAGGAGCGGTTTGGAAGGGTCCGAGTACCTTCTCAATTGTCTCTTTACTGAAGGGCCTGAGGTATCTCCCTTTCGCAAATTCTTTGGAGATTCTATCTTTGAATGTACTAGCGTGCTCCACTAAAGTGGAGCTATTAGGGGGGATGTAAGTTGAGACTACAACTGGAAGGCCAGCGGAAAAGCCCCTTCGGAGGCCGTCAGGTATCTACGGGTATCTATGGATTAACCCTGAGTCTGACAGCAAGCGCTGCCAGGCTTCCGGGTGATAAGGGGTAAGGGCCTTATTCCTTCAGGCCTCAAGTGCAAGCTTGAGCTCCGTGCTCTTTGCTGCCGCAACCAGAGCACTCATGACAAGATGACCTGTGATTATTGGAGCAACCGGTGGTTCGTTGCCAGTCAGAACAGAGCGTGAGGCCCTTTGGATTGATGAGACGTCCATCATTACCTCAGTGGCAGTAGGCATCAGACCCGTCCCATAATACGGTGGAGTTGCATTTGAAGACCTGGTGAGCAAATCTGCTGAGACAGAGAAAACATGCGGACCAGCTGTGTTTTGTGCTGCTTTTGGGTGCCTTTGGGGACTTGGATCGTGCACGAAAGTGCCACTGGGAGTCCTGCTGCCGTGTGGGAGAGCGTGAACAAGAATTTTGCCACGGTCTGCCTATACGGGCTTCAACGCATACCGAGGGTGCGCGATATCCTCATCGAGAGCGGACACGAGGAGATTCGGGCACACTGCCTGATGCCTCCATCTGTGAGGGTGCAAGGTGTGTGCAGTGATGTGATGTGAAGGTGAGGTGAGGGGGGGGTGCACAGTGTGGAGCGCGAAGATGTGTTGGTGGGGTGTGTACACTGCCAGACTGGGAGTGGGTGAGCGGTGGGGCATGAGAGAGCCACGACACTGGGATGTCAGCAAGGCACGAGGGGCTGCGTTGCCAGGATTGATGTGCCCGTGGAACGGGGGGGGTTGTGATGGGACGTCAGTGGGGCATTGGGGGCCACAACACCGGATGTGTCATTTTGTGTTGTCGGTGGAGGAAGAGGGTAGGTTGGTGAGTGAAAGGGAAATACAAGAGTGTTAGGGGAAAAACTTCATAGAGAAGGGAGGGGATGACTCACCCTACAGGTTCTTTCCTCTCCAATCCAGGTGTTTACTTCCCAAACGATGTTCTTCATTAGCTCTTTGTTGATGATAGAGATATTAAAGGCTTGGTTGGCCTTGAGGTCATCGTGCCAGTTGTGTTGGACTCTCAACGCGTAGGTGAGGACGACGGCATTGCCGTTGGGATTGGAGCGCATGGGGTGAGTCTCGATGTTCCAGAAAAATTCTGCAAGGGCATCAAGATGCTTGGGTGGCCAGAGGGCATTCTTTGCATAGAATAAGAAGTTATTTTTGGCCTGTAGGAAAACCTCAAAAGTCAGTTCATGGTCTTCTACAGTGTTGCGTGAGGCCTTGACGGAGGTGACGGATCTCAGAGTGAGAATCTCGTCAACCTTGGATATACCGAAGGTGTCATCTGCATTGGCTTGATTGTTCCTGGTTGCTTCTGCACATCCTGCAGGTGAGAAGTACCACAGGTCAACAAAGTCGAACGCGCTCAGCTTCTGTAGGGCATACTGAGAAGGTCACTGTACGATTACACTAGGTACTGAGGATGTTTCGTCAAAGTTGTTCATTTTCTGCTTCTTTTTCTCTGCTTCCTTGCGCTCCCGCTCGACTTCTTCTTCAGCGAGGAGGGCTTCAGCTTCCTGTTCTATCCATGCACGCTCTGCTTCAGCCTGAACTTGGGCTTCGATAGCCTGTTGTTGGTTCCATGCTTCGACTCGGATGATTTTGTCAGTGTCCCAGGCAGCTGCAAGACGGTCAGTTACTTGCTGGTCATTCTCATTTACAGCCTGCGTGAGAGCGTCACAAATGGTTCTGTAAGCTTCGCCTGAGAAATCTGGGCGTCTTTCAAGGGAAGGGTCAGCCATTTAGTACGAAAATAAAATAAAGTAAATGGAAAAGAAAGAAAGGACGGATGGTGTTGTTGAAGTGAATGAAAAATTTGATATGAGCACGAGAAGAGTGATGGGGAGCGGCACTCTGAGATGATGTGTGCACAGAAAGAAGAGAGCTGTGCTGCATTCTGCCGCTCGCCCAAAGACTAAGCTCTTTCACTTACTCGTGCCTCGTTACGTAATAGAGCCACAAATTGTGCTTGGTGATCTCCATTTACTTCTTATCCATGCGGCTTTCGGATATAAGGTTGTTGCGGGCATTAGGGCAGTAGCTGACATTGGTCAATTTGATGGTACGGGTAGCCCGACCCTTAACAGAGACGGAGACGAAGACAGTTCCATGTCCTAGTACTTCAAGTTGAGGGCCATCTTTGATGATGCCCTGAATGATCTCATGGGCCGCAGTGAAGGTGGCAAATGCCGGACGCTCAATGCATCTGTGGTTCATTGACCCTCCGTCGAGCATCCAGCCGAAGTGGGAGTGGGTTAAATTAGCGGTGAGGTACAACGAGACCTCAGTGTCAGAGTGGGGAGATTCATGGTCACTATCTGGTTCTTCCTCCTTCACTTTGGTGACAGCTTGGTTAGCATGTTTGCCATGCTTGGGTTTTGGCTTTGGTCCAGGTTTGGACTCAGGTCCCTCATTATCCTTATCCTTGTCTTTGTCCTCCTTCTCCCTCTTTTCTTTCCAATGTTTTCAGCGGCATTCACACTCCCAGTGCCCAGCAACCTTGCAGTATTTGCAGTATGGTTGGCCAGGGATGGGAGCCTTACTATGGCCACTCCTCAACACCTTAGATGTTTGGTATGATGTAGATGGGGTGCCGGATTGGGTAGTACGGACATCATTTTCATCTTGGATATGTTGTTCAACTTCCATAGAGGTGTAGTGGTCGGGAAGGCCAGAGAAAATGTAGTTCCATGAAGAGGGCATGGAGATTTGTAGGAAACACACAAAAATTTTGTTGTCAATGTCATGATTCATGAGGATTAGGTCACGACATAATGATTTCATCTTGGCAATGTGCGTGTTGAGGTCCTCGCCATCAGAGTAGCAAGTCGAGACAAGGGAGGTTATGGAGAGGGTCCAATTGGTCGCCATAGTCCCAGCGTAGAGTTGGCATGCTTCTTCCCAGATTCACCATGCAGTACCTAGGTGAGAGAGCTGAGTATCAGAGTGAAGTAGTTTGATCAGTCACGTATCACGGAATGTCATTACATATCATTGTGAAGTATGACTGGTCAACAGATGTAATAGAATTACCACATTAGTCCTACTCAATTCCATTTTTTCTTTGTCTATCATTTCTGCCACAGTAATATACAAGCAATTTACAAGTAGAAAATAAAATAAATGTAATTAAGATCCTGTCATTTATTTCTCAGAGGGGGGAGTGGACACTCAAAATCGGATTCACTGTGATTGTAATTGTCTGTGATGCCGACGTGATGAGCAAAGAGTCATGCACAGTGAGCGTGCATGGGCTTGAAGTTCCTTCACACCAGCATAATAAGCAACACGCCAAACTGGGTATTTCCAGATATCAACACTTACCAAGAGACCATAAACCCACCTTTGGGACATCCTACAGTCACGACCGAGCACCCGGTCAGTTTCCCGGGCCATGAACATTCCACTGACCTACTGCAGCCAAATGGCTTTCACGCCGCCACTCAGCAACCAAATGCAGACCTCACAGCAAACACCAGCACCCCCCACTTCTACATTGACCCCAGCTCATGTCTCCACTACTCTCCACATTTCACCCAGACATTTGTCACAGTCCCTTCGCAAAGAAGCCCCATTTTGCAGCCACAATGGGGAAGTCAAGGCGTGATGGCCTTTCAAGCCACTCCAACGCCCGCTATGACCAACAGGCAGATTCCAGCATCCCCGACCTTCAATGATTTACTAGCCCTGCCACTATTGAAAACACCTTGTCCAAAGTCATTTGTGGCTGTGCCCAAGCACACCAGCAATGTGAGAGATGGAAAGACATCCAAGGGAGGTGCCAAGGTGATGAAGTCAAAGAGTACTGGTTGGGGGAGCAAGTCAGGTGATGGGAATAGGCAGGAGGGTGGGGGTTCTGATTCCGAGGTCTCAAAACTGATGAAGCAACAGATGGAGGAACACACGGGAGGTGGTGATGGAGACGAGGACCATTTTTCTGGATCAGATGAGGAGGGGAAAGACAATGTGGCACTTGATGGCTCAAAATGGAAACGCAACACATTGAAGCCAAAGTTCTCCTGCAAAATCCTCGAACAGGTCAAGGCATCTCAAATTTATGATCTCATTGATGCAGTGTCAGTACTCAAGTCATCTCCATCACTTGTGCTGACTATTTAACTTTGACGGTGCTCATGATGAGAACACTGTTATTCGTACACATGACATGAACTCAGCAAGTGACTTGATTTCCGAAGACGAAGCACCACCCAAAAAACAGATGCATAAATCTGCATCACTTGATGCTTCAGATGGCTTCACAGAGACTTCGACTCTGCTTCGTGAGGTGGTAGGTGCCATGAGCAAGTGTCAAAAACAGCAGGAACAACTCGATGTAGCGATGATGGAGGTCACCGAGACTAATATGAAGATTGCACTGTGGTGGGAGCAACAGGAGCAAGAGGAGTATGAGGAACACAAAGTGGCTGCACAATGGCTCAACCTTGCAGAGAGATGGAAGCAGGCATTGGATATGTCACAGCACCCCAATCCGGTGATTCAGAAGAAAGGTGAAAAGCTTGCAGAGATGCTGGCTCAAGAGGAGGGACTCTAGTAGCATATATCATATAATTTTTTCACTACAGCTAATTGTTGTTGATATTTTCTAGGAAATAGTTTAGGAGATTTTTTCGCCGCAAAATTCCAACATGATAGAGGTCATCCTCATTGAGTGCCATACCTGCCATTTGGATTGGTCCTTCCCCTTGAACCCGATCAACTTCCTCATTCTCCCTTCCATTGAATCCTCTGATGGTTGATGGGTCATCACCAAATTCTTCCAAAATATTGTGAAGAATCATTGCAGCCCTGATTGTCCTGAACATGTCTGCAAGATCATAGCCAACAAACCGGTGAAGTAAGGGAAACTGCCCCTTGAGCCTTCTGAATGCATGTTCCACAAAGATGCGCAGAGATGATAGTTGCTGGTTCCACCTTCAGCATTGACCAGCTTCAATGGGATCATTTGTAAGATCAAATTCATTGAATGGCCGGATGGAGAACTTGGTGAGGGGATAGCCTGGGGAACTAAACATGATGGAAATTTGCATGGATATAGGAATTATTTACCTTTATCGACAAGGATGTACACATGTGAGTGGAAATATGTCTCACGATTTCGCCACATGTGAGAGTTCTTGAAAACACAGCTATCTTGGACAGAGCCTGGCCATCCAAAGTCATAAGATGTAAAAATTGCCTGATGATCACATGTTGCTTGAACAATCAACTAACCTCTGAAGTCAGAAAGAGGACAAACACCCTGAATATAGACTTACTGCATAGTACTTTTCGCGGCACCAATATGCATATCCATTTTCTGTGGGCTTGTAAAGGAGGGGGATGTAACTTCCATCTGCAATCCTGATGCAGCCTGGAAAACCCAATTCCAACATCTCGGAGGACAAGAAATCCCTGCGAATTTCTCCTGGCCAAGCAAGGTGACTGTCTTGGATGCTTCTGAGAGCACGGGACACACAAGCACAGTACAGATACACTGTACCCTCCACAACAGACATGTAAATGTCAAACAGGTACTTACCACTTGTATCTCACTGAGTGTTGTCCTCATCATCAGAAAGGGTGACGGTGTTTGAATGGCAGTGTGCTGTGCTGTTGGCCACCTTTGGCAGTTTGGCTGTTGTCAGCATGGTGTTATCCAGCATCTGTGCTGGGCACTTCCACTTTTGGCCGCCAGTGCTGGTTGATGCAGTGTTCTCGTCTGTGGTGAGCTTTACCGGATGCCGCTAGATTGTCTTGCTGAGAATTCACACCTGAGAGATAAGTTTAATTAGCCTATTGAGGGTGATCCAGGATTTGCAAACTGACTTACCTCTTTCAGCGCAAGAAGTTTGATCTTGAGAAGATGTCAGATTAATTACAGAATGCATGGGGATTGGTTGATCGTCACTCTTGGAGTCATAGAATGTGATTTCAGAGGCATCTTTGAGTGTACTGTCTGGATTGACTGTGCATTGGTCCAGATGGCCATGATGTACTACAAAGTGGTACCGTAGGGCAAGTTTGGGTATTTGTGTGGCCTGGCACCAATAAGGTTTGAGAAATAATACTATTTTAGGAAACAACTGTACAGTCACAATCTAAGGTACCAGGTATCACAAATATACAAGGTTCAAACTAGTTCAAACTGGTTCAGACCAAGTATTAAAAAAGTCAGAAGGCCTGAACCTGGACCTCCAACCTACAAGCCAAACCTGAACCTGGACTGAACCCAAACCTTAGGTTCTGGACTGAACTTTGGCAGCCCTAGCCAAGATGTGTGAACCCTTTCATGCCAATGGTATACTTGAATGGGTAAAGTTTAGTGTCAGTAACCTTGAATTGTTCTCGACTATGCTTGGCGAAGGCGGTGCGAAGGAATGTGAGATAGTTTGTCTCGGTAGTGGCAAAAGATAGCTCCTTGGTCTTGACTGACTTTTCTTCCTTACTTGTGCCCTTGTTCTTTACAGTTTTCTTAGTCATTGAATACACAGTCAAGGATATAGTGAACAGCGTGTCTGGGTTGGTGTCGGGAGGAGTTGGCAACGGTGATGGCAAGGACATAGCTAACAAATGGTCCAGTACTACTCACTCACAGCTGCCTCTGTTGAGTTTGTCACTCATGTGCTTCTGGAGTCCATGGCCGGACATCGCCGAGCCTCTATTCTACACTACATCAATTTCCACATACTTTTGAAAAGCACAGTAATCTGGTGCTGCTGGACCCAGTTCAAGAAGTACTACAAATAATGCCCAGGGTGACATGTAGCTATCATGTGGTTTGGTGGCAAAACAAAATACCAGTGTCTGCTAATCTGAAATGGAGATAACATTTAAAATTATGTGACCAAGATGTCTCACAATCAGCCCAGCTGACATGATAAGGCTTATCAGCCAAGATAACTGATAAAACCTAAAATATGAGACTGAAAAAATCTTTGCTTTTTCAAATAATATATGCAACATTTCTGTCTCACTTGGCATCCGCAGATATGGCACCACAACTCAAAAAAAAACAAAGGCTAAATGATGGGATGATAGGTGACATGTTTATGTTATTTTGTCTGTGTATCATTTGCTTTCCATTGACTCCCAGATTTTAGCAGCAACATATTTTTTATTTCCTATCAAGATAAGATTGGCTGACCTGCCACCTGGTTTTTGCCACCTGGCTGCCTATCAGATCTGTGTCAGAGCATCCTTTTAAGGTTAATGCCTGTAGTGGTGTCAACATGACCCTCCAGATGTTTGGTGTGTAATTTTGAGTGCCATGTCACTGATTCCCAGTGCGATCGAGACTGAATTCTAGTATTTCTGACATTGATTATAAACGCCTTTACTTCCCTCAGCGTAGCCAAAAGACGGCAGGAGTTCCATTATCTCAGAAAGTCTTAGAGGACATCCTCAAACCGTCAGGGACGTGCCACTCCAGCAGCACTGATTTAACAGCCCCAAAATTCCCTACAGAACCTCTAATCCGATACCCACCTGCACCCCTCTCCTCAACACCTCCCCCTTGGCAGCGACAAGCGGTACCCCAAAGTTGACTTCGGCGCGAATGGGATCAAAGCGGTATATGAGGCCTAGGCCAGCACTGATGGAAGGGTGGGTGGCTGCTGCCAGGAGGGCACCCTGGAGAGGGGCTGTTTGAGAGTGGAAAAGAGATGGTGGTTAGTCCAGTGGACGTGTAGGGGAAGTGAAAGAGGTTGAGTCGAAACTTACCTCCGTCGATACCTTGCACCCTCCCCACATTGACCCACCCGTGCAGTTTAACAGGCCACTCGGGACGCTTCGGGACGTTCCCCACGCCGGATAGTCCAAGGGCATAATAAAGGTCACCACCTACAGAAGTAGCTGCGTTGGGGTTGTCAGTGGCGCCGACGCCGACCGCGGCGTTTGCTTGGTTGGCACCGAAACCCCCGAAATAGCTCACCGCCTTCACGTCCACCCATCCCCCCAACTCCGAACGCCCGTACGCTCAAAGGCCCGCCGAGCTGGAACTTGTCAGAGTAGTGCGTCGTGCTTGGGTCGCCTGCTAGGAGGTGGAGAAGGCCTGCGCGTGCGGTTAAGGAGAGCGTCTGTGTTTGTTTCAGTAGCGGGTTGGCCAAACTCACACAGATATACGGCATAAGAACACTCACCAATCCTCTCGTCAACCCCCACCCCCTCCTCACCTCGCCCTCCATCTTCCAGAAAGCTGCCTTCCCCTCTCCCAGAGCGTTTCCACCTTCCTTCACCCCACTCACCGCCGCAGATAAAGACGAAGACCGAGGGGGAGACATGAAAGAAGCGACTTTCCCAGCTAGCGCAAGTTCGTTAATGATGCGTAGGAAGGAGCCGGAGGTGGGCATGACGCGGTCGTTGAGGGTGTCGTGGGTGTAGGTATGGGTTAGTGAGGCTTTTAGGGAGGGTCCGGCGGATTGGCGGATGCTGTTGCGAGAGTGTTGGTGATAGGTCACCATGAAATGAGCGAAAATCATGCACACACCTGATCCCAGCATCCTCATTCAAGCCACCGATGCATCTCCAAACCCCCTCGGCCGTGATTTCACTGGTTCCAACTGCTCCCACCGGACCCTCTGATGTGCCCGTGGTCCTCAAACCAGCTTTAACTCCGACCCTCTCCTCCCGGCCACCTCCACCTTGTATCCCGAGCTCGCGCTCAGTGCCCACGACACCCACGAATGCGTGAGATGAGACGGAGGGAGATACGGGGAGAGAGAAAGACGCATCAAAAGCGCGTTTTGTTTTTGTCCCTAGGGACGTATTCAGGGAGAGGACGTCGGCATGCCCGAGAATATTTGTCAGACGTGCTGTCAGTGACTACGTGGAGCTGGTTAGTAGTGGTTGAACAAGAAGATACGATACTCACCGCACTGCCCTCTCCATTGCCGACCTCGGTTGAGCTTTTGAGAAAAAACCTGCCCCGTTCCTTTACATTGAAAAGAACGTCGACTTCACCATTCGTACCATCTTCGGCCCTCTCGATGCGTGCTGTGAGAGTGCGGAATAGGTCTGTGGATGTGAGAGTGTGCGAGATTGCACGTGTGGTATGAAGGACGGTCTGGAGGGTTGGTTGGGGTAACGGGGTGTCGGAGGAAGACGGAGTGAAAGGGGCGAGGTGGGGACGTAGCAGCCAAGCGAGGAACGACTGGCTGGTGTGTGTCGCACCGTTGATGCGGACAGAGGATATTCTGAGGGGCGTGTCCAAGTTGCCATTTACCTGTACGCTCAGTCAGCGCAGATTCCTGTGTGCACGCGTGGACACGAACCAGCTCAGCAAGATGGAGTATTTCGCTCTCATACTCGCCCCTCAGCTTGCGCTGGAGTCGTTCTTCTTGCCATGAACGAAGTTTTTCGACATCTTCTGGACTTGGTTCATGGTGCGAAGGGCGCGCGGATCGTTGCAGAGGAGGTCGGATGTGGTCTGCCATTGATCGACGTCAATGTTAAAATCCTTTACTCTTTCGGTGCCACCCAGAACCAACGGTTATTTTGACATATATAAAGTTAATTGTTTTTACCGCAATGCAATACGTAATAATTCACTCATTATTTAGTTGGAAGGCGACAGTACTGTTCAAGTAGAGGTTTGTTAATATTATAATTGTTGTCGACTGTCCTCGAACATCCTTGAACCGACCCCAGTCCTCTCGCATGTCAAAAGTCATGATCTCAGTCTGATCAAGTGCCGAGGGCCCTAGTACTAGTACTACTGATTAAGCTTAAAGTATAAGTAGCCAATAGCAATGTGGTCGTGTGATAGAGTGCATTATGTAATATTTTCATTCGTTCATTCATTCGTTCATCCGTTCATTTTGGCTTTTCAGCTCCTCGGTTTAGGTTGTTCCAACTCCACCATGTCTTTCAGTCATTCCACCCCGCAGTCACTCCCTCAAGATTATGCTATATTATCCCACTACGGTACATCTTCACTAAACAGACCACAAGACCATTTTAATACCGACCCTATGGACACTCCTCACACTCATCCAAGGGGAATTCCCATCCGTCGAAACAGCGGCTCGGCCGTCATTGCAACCCCCCATACCGTCTCTGAGCACACTCCCCTCTTGCAGCCTGCCCCTCCCATCCCAAGGATTCGCGAAACAGCAGACGAGAATGACCACCTTGCAGCTCCAGAACACATCCCTACCACCCAGATGTTCCGCGAGGAGCTTCTTATACTCACTCGTTACTCCCTTCCTGTATTCGGGTGCGCCCACCCCTTTAACCCTCCAGTCCCTATACTCACCCCATTTTCTCTACCATAGCACCCATCTCTTCGAATACTCTTTCATCCTCGCTTCCGTCGTGTCCATTGGTCATCTTTCAACTCTTGCCCTAGCAGCAGCCACCTTGGGCTCAATGACTGCATCCGTAACCGGATACAGCATCGTACAAGGTCTCGCATCCACACTGGATACCCTTCTCCCTCCTGCATGGACCTCGGATAGACCATATATGGTTGGCCTATGGACCCAGAGAATGAGTCCGTGCCTGCGTCCTCGTTCTCGTGCTGCGATACTAACCAGCCATATCATATCTCCACAGTGCTCATGACCGCCCTCGTGCTCATCGTATGTCCGCTTCAGTTGATCCACATGAAAAACTCACCCCTGAGGTTCCTTGTGCCCGCAGCCAATCGCCGCTGTATGGCTCAACGCAGAACCTATCCTCCTCGCTCTCAATCAAGAACCCGAGGTAGCAGGACTCGCTGGTGTTTACCTCCGCTGTGCCCTCCTTGGGCTTCCTGCGTATGCCTTCAACTGCATCTCGAGGTACGGCATCCGTTCTCCGCGATGACAATATCAGCGCTCACCCGTGTCCTGGTGTCCGGCGATGGATACTTCCACCGACAACTAGGCGTTATTTCCAGTCTCAAGGCCTGTTCGATGTCCCAACAAGGATTACTTTGGTGGTCGCGCCCATCAACGTATTCTTGAACTGGCTTTTCGGTGAGCGCCCTTGCATTTCTCTGCTTAATATACTAATCACCTGCCTTGTCATCATCTCCCAACAGTCCACCCCCTCGGCCTCTCCTTCCCCGGTGCACCACTCGCCACTTCCCTTTCATTCAACCTCGTCTCAGCCTCCTCCCTCCTTTATGGATACTTCTTCACCCCGCGCACGGCCTGGTCTCCCATCACCCGCAAATCATTGAACCCAGTCACGGGTCAAATATGGAGGGGATGGGGGGCCCTTGCCAGACTGGGAATTGCGGGGGTGGGGCAGACTGCGAGTGAGTGGTGGGGTTGGGAGTTGGCTGGACGTGAGTAATGTTCTTGTATTTGATTTGTCGTTTTGGGGTTAGTCAGTATGAATGCTTACCCAGATTCTGCCTGTTGTAGTGGCTGCTAGTCAGTGAGTAGCTGTCCCTTTATTTCCTCAATTCGAACGACCTAACTTAACCCAATCCTACAACAGACTAGGACCCGTAGCACTCGCAACGCAATCTGTGCTTCTCCTTTCAGCTTCGTGTACGTATCAAGCTCCATTTGCATTGAGCATTGCTACTTCCGTTCGGTGAGTATGTTGGTGTGCTTTGCGTGCGAGGGGTGATCGGCTGACTGATCGTTTGTTTCTCATCGGTTGCTGTTATTGATTCATTCAATGTTCTCTCGCAACTCACCATGCATGCCCGCTTCCATGTCCTCCTCACTGATCACACTAACCACATAAAACCCATCCCCGTCCAATTGTGGGAATGCCAATGGTTTACTAGCATCGGAAATCTCCTCGGACAAGGTAATGCGAGAAGAGCGGGGCTTGCAGCGAAGACATCGCTCCTCATGGCTGTTGGAATTGCGGGTGTTTGGAGGTGAGCAGTCGTTTATTGATCTCCTTGTTTCGTTAGCACGTGTAGGATGGGGTGGACGTTGTTGATTGCAGCGATCTTTTGCCAGGATAGTTAGCTGACTCTCGTCTCTCATCTCCTTTGTACCAGCGCCCTCTTCCTAACCTTCCGCAACACGTGGGCCTACCTCTTTAATGGCGACCCCGGTGAGTTCCAATTACTTGAGACAAACTCGTGGATATGTGAATTGAATGTCGTTTCGCAGAGGTCGTATCGCTCGTTGCGTCCATTCTCCCACTCGTTGCCCTCTTCCAAATCTTCGACGGGACGTCGGCGATCACGGGTGGGATATATCGTGCGAGAGGAAAACAGGTGAGTCGACTCGTATCATTCGCCCTTCTGTTCCCTTGCATCACCTACCTCCGGGGTCTCGCCAACCCCCAATACACGGCCCCCACTAACTCTCCATTCTCTCTAGTTCGCTGGCGCTCTCCTCAACCTCTCTGCGTACTATGTCGTTGGTATCCCACTCGGGTTATACCTCGCTTTTCCTTGCCACCATGAGCTGTCGGGTCTTTGGGAGGGGCTGACGGTTGCGCTTGTGTATTGTTCGGGAGTGGGGATATGGATGGGCGTCAGGGGCGTTAAGTGGGAGGTGGAGGTGGAGAAGGCGAGGGGGAGGGTTGGGGGGAAGGAGGGCGAGGAAGAAGATGTAGACAGGAGGTAATATGGTTCAGGTGGGGACGAGGGGCGGGTTGAGGAACGGGGTGGGCAGAGGAGATAAGGACCACGCGGTTGATACGCTCAAGGGGCGAGGGTCGAAAAAAGCAGATGAAGAAAGCAGATGCCGTTGCAACGAGAAGTCATTCGTCACGATAAACGCCGCCGATGACGATATCTGACACCGCCCGTCTAAGCGTCTCTGCTTGTGACTATAGTCAAGAATGGTTTGACTGACTAATTGGACTCGTTGCCTAGACTAATATTCTTGTTATGTAAGTACTAAATACCGACACTCGATAGCAGGATTCGGAACCGCCCAAGCACTCTTGCTCTCATCCTGCATCCTCATCCTGCACCATCGTGCCCCCCACAATCAGGACATAGAACAACACTATCTTGCAGGGGGGGCAATTATTCGCTGAATTTCTCCAGATGGGTCCGAACATCAGGACGACGTTCGGGATCGCTCCTCGGAAAAGAGTGCTGTAGATGTGCTGTCACGAGCCGTCCTCCTAGTGTTCATGATCCACATAACTCAGCTTGTCGTTGACACTCTTTCTTATTCACTATTGATCCATCCTTTACATACATACATATGTCGTTTGAAATACCATACTCTTGTAGGCTATGGCGAACCGTGGGCCATCGGGTGAAAGATGAATCAATGCTTCCAATGATCAATAGTACCAGTGTCTATATTTTCTCTTGAAGCCAAGATGTCAAGTTGGTGGTCGCTGAGAATGGCCAGGAGATACAAAGTGTAAGCTCATCTTGGTGGAGCTCAATGGCCTCGTGAAGGTCAAACGAAGACGAATGTTCAAGTCCCGGGGCAGTCAAGATCAGACCGACCGGAGACAGCACCAGCGCACCCCAAGCTTCGTCCGTTAGATAGATCACCATACCATTCAGCGCTCGCAAAGAAAATAAACGGGGTTACTGAGGGCGTTATGGCAACCTAGGGGATAGTCTCCTACCGTGTGTCGGTATCAACATCATCCTGTGTCACATGTGCTGTGTACCGCATTGGGTGTGCTACGGGGTGTGACCACTGTAAATCAGGAGACAATGACGAACGGTGATCAAGACGTCTGCAGGCGTACCAGATGAGGTTGACTGAGTGGTAGCTAGATGGAGTGGTGCAAGATTGGGAACCACCAATGAACTGTCCCGGATAGTCCGAAAGTTTAAGATTGCCTGGCAAGTGAACGCTGAGCTCCTAGTCCGGTGAGGCTTGGTGCCCAAGGTGGCTACCAATTGACAACCTTCAAGATACCACAACCTCCAGCAAGAGGGTAAATTTGTCACGGTATCATTATATTAGCCATGCAAAGAGCCAAAAATTGCTTGTGATCGAATAGCCACCAGCACACAAAAGGTGTTGCACACTGAAGCAAGTAGGTACATACCGAGGGAATGTTTGAAGGGCGATCATCGTGCTCTGCAAACGACCTCCCCGTCCAAGCCTAGCATCAGTGCCTCCCGTGCCTCCAGCCATTCATGCTCTCTGCTCTTCGTCTTCACGACGGCGATCTCGCCTAATCCCAATGGTTTGATGGTCTGAGCTCTCCTTCCACTGCAGATTCTTTTTATCTCTCGGACGTCCATGAACACGCGCCGACTGGGCATGCTGATGAGACTCATGTCCGAAAGCACAGCTCGGTCATCACGGTATTTTAGTTCTGCCCAGATGCGGCGCTGCGCTTCACCGGCGCGGTGGAAATCAGAGGGTGATGGAGAAGCAATTGTGCCCCTGGTAAGGTTGCTAATAAAGCCGGCACGGAGCAGGATTGAGAGAACGGCGAGGTTTTGAGTGGAGTGTCCGACAGCTATGTGCCGGTGTCGCGCGCGAAAGGCGTTTTGTATGCGTGCACAGAGGTCGTGAGGAAGAGGCATGACTTGCAGAGTGAGGTATTTTGAGAAACGAGAGAACCTTTACAACTGGCAGCTGCTAGTGGAAGTGGATAATACTTGAGGCTGGTAACCCTTGAAGTCTCTTGAAAAAGTGAAGTCCGGCAAATTAGTTATAGGACTTAGTTGTCACTGCGACTTTGAATCGCTCACGGCTCAAACGGGTGTTACATTCGAGTTGGGAATATCATCAGACAATAGCGAGTCTACTAGGCAGAGCATGATGCAGAGTTTTATCTCAGACGATATTGATAGTAAGTACTAGTGACTGCTGCTTGACTGACCTTGGGTCTCAGGCGCACGATGTTGACTATATAATGTATGTGCTAAGCACTCGATTTCATGTCTGGTCCGCTCTCAGGTCCCGAGAGAAACTTGACCTACGTGCCAACGAGCGCGGAGCCACCCAAGAAAAACTGGAAGAATTCCGACCCTCAGGAAGCTCGGGTTGGATCGTGCAACTCGTCCGTCTAACATATGTTCTGGACTCGCCCGGACACACAGGATCAATAACCTCTCCTATCCATTAAGCTTCGATGAAATGTAGTGCGTACTTTGTCCAAGCTTAACTATCTCTAACGTCTCAAGTCTCCTTCGCTCACAACCTCCTCCATGATCTCCTCTTCCCAATTACGTTTCATAGCGTCTAAGAACTCTTGCATACCATCACCCTCCATGAAAGATTGAAGGTTCATCAGTGACAAGCCTATACGGTGGTCAGTGACACGGTCCTGAAGAGAGAATTAACGTTGGATATGTCGGCAGGGGGGGACAAGGACCTACCTGAGCATAGTTGTACGTTCGGATCTTCTCGCTGCGATCAGCCGTCCGAACGAGGTTCTGGCGGGTGGCACGACGGTCAGCTATATCTTTGGTGATTTTCAGATCCATGAGACGCGCTCGAAGGACTTGGAATGCACGACGCTTGTTCTGTGGAAAACGAAATGAGCACGAACACCTCCATTGCCTAAAGCCTAGGAAGCCAACCTGGTGTTGGCTGCGCTCGTCTTGCATGGAGACAGTGACACCGGTCGGCATGTGTGTCAACCGCACAGCAGACTCGGTTTTGTTGACGTGCTGAAAATGCAGTGTCAGACTTTGTTCACGCAACCCATTAGACTACCGACTTGTCCACCGGCACCGCGAGCGCGCATAACCTCAATCCTCACGTCCTCCATTTTGAATAGGCCGTCGTCCCCAGAAGGTTCTGCTTCTTCGCTGAGGGGAAGGACCTGTCGTTACCAAATGAGGTCGAACAACACTCTGTAGAAATTGCGACTCACGATGATTGCAACTGTACTCGTGTGCACTCGACCACTTGCTTCCGTTGCTGGAACACGCTGTACGCGGTGCACACCAGTTTCCCATCTCAGGACATCATATGCCCCTTCGCCTTTGATCTCAATTATAGCGTCCCGCATCCCCCCACCCATCACTTCGCTGCTCTGAATCACATCCGCGCGCCAGCTTCTGGAGTTAGCGTAACGAATATATACCCTTAATAGGTCCGCCAGAAAAAGTGTTGCCTCTGAGCCTCCCACTCCAGCCTTTAACTCCAGAAGCGCGGAAAAGGACTGTGTTTGTGATGGAGGAACTAGTAGAGAGGGAAATGTGGTGGATAGGCAGGTTGACAAGCTGTCTTTGAGCGTTGTAAACTCCTCTTCCGCCAAAGAACGCATGGCCGTGTCTGGATCCTTCAGGAGTGGAAGGGTATCTAGCAAGGACTACTGAGGTCGTCATATAAGAGACATAGCTAGCCTAAAAAGACCAACTGACCTCTTTGGTTTTCGCCCACGATGTCCAAGCCTCGTGCAAGGGTTCCAGCTCCTTGATTTGACGTGCGCGGGCAATGTCTTCTGGAGACGACATGGCTTCTGACATCTTCTGCGGGAGTGAGCCATGGGGGTAGCTTCATCTAGTTTGACTCGCCTTGGATAATAAATCTTTTCGTAGCTGCACGCGCCGCTGTACAGCACCCAGAATGCGTGCACCATCCTTCTCAATTTGATTTATTGCACTAGAGCTTGCAAGTGTTGATTGTCGACGACTTGATTGTGCCAATATTGTATGGTGAATCGGGCCATGGCGTCTTAACCACACGCTCAGCATGGAGTTGTGATTTAAGTATTCGGTGGGTTCACGTACTTATCGTTCGCCTCGAAAATGAAGTCAACTTGGCAAGGGCTCGATCAGTCGTCTAGACTATGATGTAAGCGAGACCGCCACCCGATTCGCGACACCTACCGACGAGCGGGCTATACAGTAGCCTACAATATTTATATGTGGTTCACGGGTGAACCAGAATCATATCCATATCTCAGGCGCAAATTTCTTTGAAAACAGGCTTTGGCACTCGCAGCTGGTGCACCTGAATTGGCATGATACAAACTTGAAAATTATCCTAGTACATAGGCACACAAGCATCGACAACGGCAAAAGAGTGATAGATACGAAGGGGCACTGAGGTCCATGGAGAACACAACTGAACATTGGACAACGATCGGGTTCAAAATCGGTCATCCGACATGTCTGCTCCGTCTGGATCGATGCACAGTGGAAGATCGGTCCAAGGTTGCTTTAAGTGATTTTATAACTTGAACAATTTCGGCTGGTTGGTTGTTGAGCTTCGATAGCGCAGAGCATACCAAGCATGCTATCTCTCACCTGCCAGTTTAGGAGTATCGGCCTCAAAGTCGTACCGCTTGTTTCTGCTGTCCCGTTGTACGACAACCTTGAAAAGTGTCGATGTTTTTTGGGACTGTTGGCAGACCAGAACACTCTTAATGTGAAATGAGAGCGTCTTGCCACTGTCAAAGACCGCTTTCGCTTTGTGCGCAGAAGGCATAATCTATAGTTCGGGCCATGTTGAGATTACGAACCAAAGCGTTCGAGACAAGCGAGGAACCTACATGGACGTAGACACCATCAATGGCCAGAGTACGTTCTTGGCGGGCGAGCATGGGCATTTTGCGGTATATTGTATATCGCTGTATCTCGTTCTCAGTTTCAGTAAACCCTTCCATAGAAAATAAAGAGGGACCTTGTATGCAGTTGTGTAATCCGTTGCAGCGCTGTAGTGCATCTCCGGCACGTCGGAAATTCGCTTGAAGATGGAAGCTGGACATACATACGTTAACGGTGTGGACGAAACCAGGAAGAGTTATACCAACCATTTGGGTCGGTGGTCCGCATGGCACGAGTCTCAGGTTCAATACCCAGCTGAGGCAGCATCGACCTCTTGATGAGGGTTAGTTCACGTTTCCCCTCCAGAGAGGCGACTGTGCGGTCCAAATAAATCAAGATGTTCAGGTCGTTAAGAATCAGGGCGTAGTCGTTCGGGTTCGCAAGTTTGGCCTTGCGACACACAAGTTCCAGCGCTTCTTGCATGTACATACCGGCAGATCTGCGTAACGGGACTGTGAGCTTCTGCCGGAGAATTAGACAACAACACCTACACAGGGATTGTCGTAGAAATGTGGACAGCGTCTGCGGTGTCGGCGACACGGATTCGGAGGAAAATAGGAGGACCATGGCTTGAAGACGGTCCAAGTGACGAAGATAGGATAGGCGTGGTGCCGAAGAGAGCACTAGATCCAGGACCCGGAACAGATGGTGGAACAAGACCGGGTGCAGGAAGTACGTCAACTTTCTTTCGTGCCGCCATAACCCTTGACGGTCGCCGTTGGATCTTGCTCTCCAGTTGCTCATTTTGTTGAACTGAACAAATTAGACAAATGAAATCTTCTCCGAGACATAAAATGGAGCTAACAAACTCTGTAAAGGAGTTGCTGGCAGGACTGCAAATGCATCGAAGTTGAACTTGGATATCTTTCCAGCCCTATCAGGCGCTAGAATGTTTTTGCTGAAGCTTTATCCAGATACCGCGCGCAGGTAAAGGGCTTACGAGGAAAGTCTTCGTCGACTTCTCCATCGTCCTCAGCAATTCGCATAATCCATCCCACTCCACACAAACTTGGATCGTTTTCATCAACGCCTTCATTCAGCTTTGGTAGCCAACCCTCCTCCCAGAAACTCCATAGGGAAAACCCGATAACTTCTTCGACAGTTGCGTCCCTTCGAACGTTTAAGATCATAGGCTTTCCTGTAGGTTGACGTGCATGCGGGAAAAAAACTTTGACATCCATTGATGCGGACTCTCCACGCCCCGAAATGGCGCCGTACAACTCGCTGAAAGGGTTAGCAGACCCACCGGTCGAGGCGAGCACTGCTGACAACGCAGAGACTTGCGGTCGTACCGGAGTAACATTACGTCGCGAGAACGTAATGTCTATAGCGGGCGCATCGATGATGAGTTGGGAGATCGAGACGCCCCTCTTGCGAGTCTCTTGTCTGGGAGCAGCGAGGGCTGGCGGTGCCTTGATCATCTCAAATTGGGTATCCATCGCTTTAGGATGTTCCTTTGCTGACTGGCCGTCATGTGACTCATCCACTCCGCGACCCTCTGATACGGGGCTAAGTCGAGATCGGGTGTGTATCTGCTGTCCGCCATAGGAAAATGATCCAAAGGCTGAAGGATTCGACACGGAAATAGCGGATGCAGTTCCTGACAGGATAGAACCTATGTCTGACGCACTATCGGAACCAACACCAGGAGTACGAGTGGCAGCAAAATCACTGTGCAGAGCATCAGGCACGGATGAGGATATTATGAGACAAAATAAGGGCGTACGGATCGAACTCATCACCTTCATCCATGTCATCGCCACACTCAAGATCAAAGTCGTCGTCATTCTCATCTTCGAGCAGTCCGTCGTCCTCTTCCGAGGAAGAATTCTCGGGGTTAAGATGCTTGGACCCAACAGAGGCGGCTGTTGGGGCAGGGATTGCTTGACCGCGACGGGCCTGCATGCGTAACTTTCTTCGCGCTTCCATCTCTGCTGCTCCTTTGAACTTGGGAATAAATTGAATTTCTTTTGCGGGCGGCTCGGGAGGTGAAGGATCTTCATTCGGCGACAACACAGAAGCGGCGATGACTTCGACCTCCGGTGGCCGTAGGCGCGCATCAGATTTACCTTGAGCGATTGGGTTTGCACGAGACTGGGGCGTTGACTCTGGCTCTTCTTGGCGAATGCTAAGCCTGTTGGCTATCTGGGACGCGCGCTTAGAAGTTGAAGCTCGTCGCCCTGTGACCCTCATCCCCAGCGCCCCGGACCGTGAGCCCATGATAGTCTGGTGATGTTTCAGGCCAGTGGCTCCACCGGGACCTGCTGGCCCTGGTGTATTTTTGTCGGGGTCATCCTCATCATCAGATATTGGTGGACTGGACGGATAGTCCAGCTCTGGCCATCGTTCGATGTCGGCGAGGGATGCTGCAAGAATGTACGGATTGGATGTGTAGGATGGGCTCAATGAAATGATACGTCCCCCGTACGGATCATCGACATTGCGTAAATAGGACAATCGAAGACTGTGCACTAAATACCTATGATAACGGTGAAAATGACAATATGAGTGGTATTAGCGGACAGAATCGCGAAAGTGGACATACCCCGGATCGCTGACAAGCGACATGGGGATTTCGAAGTCGTCACGGGAGTTTTACAAGGCGAGAGTAAACTTATGGGAGCTGAGAGTTGGCTGAGAGTGCTCGACTATGTAAACGGTATTGAAGTTGTCGTTGGTGTTGTACCGCTTCGAGCAGCAGAACCCGTGATTATGAAGTAGTGGCAAACTTACCCAAATAGGCAATTACAGCAAAACATTGACAGAGGACTACTGGTACCTAGTAGCATTAGTACTACCTAGATGATCCACTTACAAGTCTTCGACTCGAGCAGACCGTCACTATCATCATCCCTCCCTTGCACTGCTTAGTAGTAATTATAGGATGCAGCACCACAGTTTCAGTGGTCGGTTTCCTTCTGTCGCCTACGTTGTATCCGAGGAACTCGCCAAGGTAAGAACTTGGCGGTTGAAAGACTTGCCCGCTGGGCTCTCATGACACTGGCATCACTGATCCGAAACACTCAATATCATTCCGCCCAGGCATCATCATTGTTACCCTCAAATAAACATCGTTCTCTACTGGTGCACTCACTAGTCAGTGCGTTGGGCGTTTTGTCCCTGGTTACTCTCGATCACCAGAAGTGTTTCAAGGTCCTTCGGCCTCGCCGAGCAACCCAGAGGGACCTGCTATCCTACCACACTCGCGATTACCTTGAATATACCCTGGACCCTTCCAGTAATTACGGGGACCAAGCGCAGATTTCGAAATTCGGCCTTGAGGACGTGCGTACATTCGACTGTAGTCCGTTCGAAGCGTTATGTATCTGGAGTAGGATTGCCCTCCGTTCCGTGGCATGCACGAGTATATACAATTGGTGGCAGGGGCAACGTTGACAGCCGTGGATGCAATAAAGGAGGGCTTGTGCGATGTTGCTGTGTGCTGGGATGGAGGGAGGTCGGTCAAGTTTTACTGGGCCCCTTCCAAATCGGCAGTTCATGCAACCTATGGTTTTCTTCTAGACACCACGCACAAAAATCTCATGCCTCAGGGTTTTGTTATGTTGCAGATTGTGTCCTGGCCATTCTCGCTTTGAGGCGCGCTGTGCCTTCCTCGGTTTCTCCACGGAAATCACGCGTGATGTACCTTGACTTGGACTTGCATTTCTCCGATGCCGTCTCGCAAGCCTTTCACAACCCAAGTTCGACCGCGATGTCTCAAGTTCTGGTGAAAAAACCTCGTTTCTGAAGCGCTCTCGAGTTTTTTCTGACTCAATCACAATGCATTCAGACGCTATCGATTCACCACGCTGCACCGGGTTTCTTCCCCGTCTCTCCTTTGTCCGCGCTACCAAATCCTGACGACGCTTCCTTTGACCCATTTACGTTGTCTATGCCGCTTCGGGAAGGTGCCTCCAGTCAAACGTTCGCGAGAATATGGCCGATTGTCGAAGGCATCAAGGATATTTTCCTTCCAGACTTCATCATCGTCCAGTGCGGCGTAGACGGGCTCGCAGGAGACCCGACGGCCACTTGGAACTGGTCCTTAGGTGGTCCAGGGTCCCTCGGATGGTGCATTGAAAGAGTAATACATGGCTGGTCAGGGAAGAAGCTGCTTCTTGGGGGTGGTAAGTGCTTTCTGTCACATTACTACTTCCGCCAACACTGGTAAAGGAGGATACAACTCCCCGAATGCTGCACGTGCTTGGGCTTTCTTGACCTCGATCGCGGTGAGTTTTGATGGATTATCAGTTCATCCCGGTACCTAAACCCTTGTAGGCCGGGAAACCGCTTCCGCTAGAAACGCAGATCCCGGACCACCGCGCATTTCCCTTGTACCAGCCCTCGTTCACCCTGGATGTTCCAGCTGGAAACATGCAAGAGCAGAATTCCAAAGAGTACTTGCAACATGTCGAGGATATCTATGAAAGAATTCAGACCATATTGCAGCAGCGGCTTTCTGGGGAGGGACCACCGTAATGCAAACGAAAAATATTTATTTCAATGTAGAATGAGAAGTAGTGCCAGTGTACTACTAGCCTTTTTACCGTTCTCATTCCGTCACCTTTATACAATTTGGGCAGTCAAGACAGTGACACTGTATGCTACAGCGGTGAAGTTGAATGATTTGGCAAAAGTAATGGGCGACGTGATGGGCACAATAATGTCGGGTGTCGTGGGCGAGTTGCTGGCGGTAGGAGGTCCAGTCAACACTGTTGCAAAACCAGCGCTAGCAACCTCGAAAGGCAAGTTGAAGGTCATGGGCGAGGAAGTAGAGCCAGCGTTAACAACCTACAACAGCAGATGGGTCTTGTTAGAAGGCAGAGGCACACTCGGGACTTAGGTTAATTACCTTGATCGATACAGTGCTGGCGCTTGAATCGCGGGTAACACTCCAGTACAAGGTACCATTGTAAGTGGGCAGTGTGCTTGGCAGGTATTCAGTGCCTCGGTTCACGCTGAAGAGCTGTGTGCAGTAGGTCACTCAGCAGGAGTTCGAAGCGACGTGGGGTCAAGGCGGGCTCGTACCTGCTGGACGTAGTAACTAGTGGAAGGATAGACTTTGGAGGCACTATGGGGAAATTAGTGTCAAGGGTTATTGCTCACTAGCACAGATGCTCACTCAAAAGCAACGAGGTTGGGTGTCTTGGAAGATGAATTCAGTGTGAATCGAGGGAAAAGTGTGGCTGCGGGACTAACCCATTGGTAGTTGGCAACATTCATCAACAAGGGTGCGTAGGAGGCAGCGAACACGATGTCGCTGTTCCTTTCAAGTCCGGTCATGTAAGCAGCTTCGGCAATTGAACCTGCAGCAAAGTTGCGTCACATGAGATTTAAAGTTGGTAAGCATCTCACTTTCGATGGTAGGATACATGAGACGTCCATCACCGAAGACATCGCTAGCGTTGAGCGATATAGCAGCGTATTCACCCTGTGCGGAGGTGAGCATATGAGCGCAGCGCGCACTAACTGGCACCTCACCTGGAAATAGTACGTGCCGTTACGCTAGGGGGCATTAGAATGAGCACGCAGGAGACTGAGGAGAAAACCTCGCTCCGCCCACCTCAAAACTATCGTAGTAGAATGCGTTCTCGATGAACCAGCCTATCACGGGTAAGACGGGTGTGTTCTAACGTCAAATCCTGAAGTACCTGGAGTCTGGTAGACGTGGTTGTCGTATTGCAGAGGCACGGGGTCCAAGATAGGGTTGAATGGGTAGGTGGTAGCGATGAAACCTTGGAAGATTGAGTATATGAGCGATCGTGACTATCAGACCGAATCCGTACGAAGTTGTGGGAATGCTGCAGTCAGGTTTCCGGCGAAATATCTCCAACGATAGATATATCTAACGATTAATAATCCAGTTGGTGAGTGCTGACCCAATCGTGGGTGTCGGCTGGCTTACGACTCAGATGCAAAGAAATCTTCGTTACCGATCTCAACATAGGTAAGGGGGAACGGTTCGGGGTGTCCAAGAGATGCACGAAGAGCAGCTTTCGCCACACTTGAGATTGGTCAAGCCTGGAAGACGGTCAACGCACCATATTCGTTCACAGTGGAATCACCGATAACGAAATTAATCTGGTCAATGGCTTGTTGGATGTAGGGATCCAATGCATCGTCAGGGAGACTTTCGCCATCGAGGGAATAGCCTAATGTAGGATTGAACAACTGTTCGTGCATCCCGATGAACCGCACTGACCTGCCCAGACAGCCATGATCGGCTCCATCTCCATGTCCTCGCACATATACATGTATTCAAGAAGGCCAAGACCGCTAATTGCAAGGTCAGGCAGGAAACAGCTGCTCGTTTGCGAATTCCTCACTCGGTGTTAATGTAACCCCAGTCTCCCATACGGCCTGTTAAACTTGGTAAATGAAGAACAGCTGACGTGGACGACAAACAAACCAGGTCTGTCGACGAGTGGACCGACAGTGGCATTCCACTGCCACCTAGTCGCCCACGTTTGACCCTAGGACTGTTCAACTGATGTTTCAAAGAGATATGATGCCTAGCAAAATGCACCTCCTGCGGGAGCTTGTGATGAGAGACAAGACATTGAAGCAGACTTGAGAGATACGCACCAAGTTGTTACCACCAGGTAGACGGAAGAACGAGGGCTTCATTTCATACAATGTCTAATAATCGAGTCACCAATGAAATAGCCACCACACTGCCGCCAAGTTTGTTACGCACGGTTGCGATATCAATTCTCAGGCCATTGGCGCGGTCTTTGAAAGTGGGAGGGAACAGGGAAAACATCGCGAAATCAATAGTTTCACCAGCTGCCTCAGCTGCGTTGAGTGTGACTGTGAAGTTATTTGCCGTGGACATAGGAGATGACACCGGTGTCAAATTTACAGCGACCTTGCTCCATGTCGTCTGTGATCCTATGAGTGAGACTGAAGCGGATGCATAGACTTGGCCTTCGGCGCTCTGTAGGGCGATGGTGGCTGCCCCCTTGAATGACGAAGTCGCAGGAAATTTGTAATAAAACGAAGCATTGTATGTCCACTCGGAATTGATTTGAATTCCTGAGATAGGCTGTAAACAAGGTGGGCACGCTATAGGGAAGTATGACGGACCATAGTAGCCTTCATTTCCAAACCCAATTGGTCCTGAAGCGCCTTCTGGAATGGTCAGTTGAAGAGAGTTTGGAAGAGCAGACGAGACTGGTAATGGATCAGCGATTACGTTGAGGCCTGCGCCGTTGATGGTATTCCATGCATATAAAGCAGCGGTGGTATCTGGACACATAGAGTTAGGTGGTACCTGAAATGTGTGGTAGGCCACTCACTTGATGTGACTTGTTGGAAAGCTCGATTCTGTAGCACTGGTGCAATAACGGTCAGTACCATGTAATACACGTGCTGGGGGCCCAACTTTCTGCATATATACCACCATCCCCACTCTAAGTGCTTGTCAGTCAATTGCGGTAAACGGTTATTGCGTGGAGCTTCACATGCTGACAACAGGTTTCTGTACTCAGTCCTTTCTGTATGCAATGAGACACTTACATTAATATCCTGCGTAAAGGGGAGGCAGCGTAGACGTCAGCGATGAAGATACCTATCCAACGGAAGTAACTGTACCTCAAACATCTGTCCGTCTATCCATTATCATTAGCGACATCAACAAGTAAAGCATTGTGACCTACAGAGGAGACGGGGTGTAATATGGTTGGCTGATCCATTTACTGTGACCACCGTTGTGGCGAACCCGTAGGTCGCCAGAGCCGCGCAAGCTAGAACGCTACGACCGAGAAGACGAGACAGCATTTTGCAGAGTGCGTTGTCGTGCATACTGACTACCGAAATTCGCCCGAGTAATTTATATGTAAATGCCAGTCATGGCAAAGCGGTCCGTGACGGCAGGGAACGGGTACTCATGATCAGCGGAAGAACGTCCGTGTGAGACCACAAGATGGTCCGAGAAGGTCGTTCTGGTTCGAACGATTCACAGGAGTGCTTCGAAACCATCAAAGCATTTTGGGATGGGAGCAAACAGATGAAAGACTCAGAGAGAGTTTCTTACGACGTTACGGCTTCGACGTGGGTGCATCTCGGGGCAACGCGATTGAATATTGTCGCGTTTAGCAGTGATTATCAAGTCAGTTCCTTTTAGGAGTTCTCAGCGCTCACTGCTAGTGTCACAGAAACAGTACGATGACGGGAAGGTGGCTGACAGTGACTCCCGCGCCCGGAATTGAGATTTTCTCCGAAGTGTCGCCGTGGGTATGCATTCATATCATCGCTCAGCCTGCGTAACGGTACCAACGGGTTTCGTTCGGTTACAAGCCAAGCCTAGTGTTGAACTTGTTCACGTTCCTATACACATGGTAGCTACACGTGATCTCAACGTCGAAGACTTAGCAGCAAGTCAACTACCTTGAAGACCGTCGCGATAAGCCCCAGGCTGCAGTCATGCTGCTCGATATGTCAGACACTGACTAGAAATGGTAGATAGGAAGGATAGACCTGTAGTTCACTATGAGATGTCCATCCGTCGCAAATGACTGTCGTTGATTTAGCTTACACGATGCGACGACAAGCTAGTACACACTTACCCCGAACAAGTTCGATACCGTGGCTATGTATATCATCGGGGGCGGGAGAGGACGCCAAGTTGATATAAGTGGGCTTCGCGAATCAACAATGAGCCAACAAGTCCCCGCATGCAAAGTGAACACCATACCAACGGATTCTCGGCTTTCCAACTTCCGGGCTCCTTCCTCGAAAACTGGATGATAGTCTGAAATCAGTTCGCGGCAGTAATGTTGTAAAAGTTCTTCTTCACGATCGGGGCATTTCCGACCACCTTGAAATGCGCGATCACTGTGAATTCACGTTTGCTCCGTTGAAAAGCTGTCGAGAACACGTCATCTGAATCGACAGCCCCGGGCCGGTTGAGCTTTGAAAGGATCTATCTTCTTGGATGTCTCTGGAGCCCGCATAGCTTGCATGAGCCCTTCTCCGCCTTCTCATGAACTTTCCAGCCGCGGCAGCGAGGCTCGCTGCGGTTGATTCATCGCTGTGATGATGATCATAAGTTCAAGAAGTTGGCTCGTGTAGGTGTAGTTCATTGGCCACACGTGATCTAAATAAGATGGGCCGTTCGAGGTCGAAAATTTGAAGCCCGGGGTTGCACTTCAGTTGGAGACTCGGGCCTACTACTACTTTCATATACCGAGCACGGTCGAGTCTAGATATCTCTGCTTAAAGCTCTAGTATGTTATCAACAAAGTTATTTGGACGTCCAGCTAACCCCAGTCATTGAACAGGCTCAGGCTCAGACTGGCTAGCTTGCTATGTCGTCATAAACTGTGTATACTACCTCGTCTCTTCATCGACATCCCTCGTTCCTTTCATTTCTCCTCTATCACTTCCTCAATGATCTGGAACGCATCCGTTCTGAGCACTGTATCGTCCGATACCGAGCCAACCGTTGTGATCGCGTTTGATTCCGCCAAGTACATTTTCAATGCTGGCGAGAATACCACTAGAGCTTTCCTCCAGAGTAGGCAGAACTGGAAGAAGACTAGGGCTCTCTTTCTAACAGCCATAGGCACTCAGCGTGCTAGCGGTCTTCCTGGTATATCATTTCCCTCCTCTTTCGGATTGGATCAATCTAACATCATCTTTCTTCCAGGATTATTGATGACCTTTGCCGATGCGGGACAGTCCCAGATGCACATCACGGGCCCTTCCGGGCTCTTGCACTTGATGGCCTCCATGCGAAAGTACACCTATCGGTGAGCTATATTCAACTTCTTAGAGAGTCATCACATAGCAAACACTCCCAAGCGAGAATCTACTTGTAACTCCTTCCGAAATACCTCTCAGCCCGGTTTCTTTGGTCTCGGAACACCAACCTGTATACAGGGACAATAACATCACCGTCTTCGCGCTGCCGGTCCTTCCAGAAGCACCTTCAGGGCTTCCATTATCTACGGGATCCGCAGGGGTAACTGCGACCTCTGTACATCCTAGTGATAGCACGGGCTCGTCAAAGCGAAGGCGTGAACCTTCACCGTACCAGCCATCCAAGCGACTGTCGAATCAGGGTAGTGCGACTCCATTCCCAGACACTATTCCACCCGTGACCCCATCATTGCGCGAGGTCGTCACTAAATCGGACTTTGATCCCAGTTCCTTGAACGGGGAAATGGCCCAGGCGTGGAGGAAGCTCGTTATACAAACCATGTTCCCTGCGACTCAGGTTGTGATCCCAAATACGGATCAGAACGGCCCGGGGAAACGCAAGGGAAAGCGGAAAGCGGAGGACCATGAGGTCAAACCAAGAGAAGACGCCCCCTCGAAATCTGCACGCGCTTCCCATCCAGCAGGTCTCAATAAGCCGCTTCCAGTTCCTGAATGCTCTCTGATCGGCTCCTCGAATCCATCACTCAAACCGACGGTTGCATATGCGATTGTGGGGCCCCGCATCCGAGGAAAATTTGACGAGAAGAAGGCCGTTGCTCTTGGCTTACAGCGTGGTCCATTGCGCGCAAAACTTAGCAAAGGAGAGTGTGTCACTGTACAAGTTAAAGACGACAATGGCAATACTTTTGTTCGCGAGATAAAACCAGAAGATTGCATCGGAGAGAGTGTGACCCCGGGAGTGAGTCAGTTTCCATGCTTGTTATGAAACATATTGAAATGTCTGTAGGTAGTGCTGGTTCTTGACACGCCGACGCTGGCGCACATTCCTGGGTTGATTTCGGGTTTCGCCGATTCTGAACCCTTTGCCAGATACCTATGGAAGTATGCAGAGGGCTCTAAAGAGCATATGGTCAGAGCCGTGTTCCATCTGTGCGGGGAAAACGTCCTCGAAGACGAGCGTTATAAGGCATTCATGAATGGCTTTGGACCCGAAGTACATGTGCGTATTTCATAGTATACTTGTCAAGGGACGTATGGTGCTAAGTGATTGTCAGCACATTGTTGCTTCGCGTAGGCATCTCCCCAACGCTATAACGTTCACTAGCGCCGCGTACAGCCAGCTTCGACTCAACCAACTGGACCCCAACATATTTCCAGTACAAAAGTTCTCTTGCAACGTCGAGAAGGCCATCAGCGGTGTGTCGTCAAATGGTTTTCCTAAGAGATTCCGGGCTTACGAACTCGCAAAGATGTTTGCGGACTACCTGCTAATACAACTTCTATGCGGGCGAACCTGCTGGTTGACCTGCACCCACCACGTCCGCCAGCACAGAATCTAGATGCCGAGAAATCTGACATCTTTCATCCCGCCGTGTCGTCCAGTTCTTTCTTGGATCTGCCAGAGTTGACCCGCACTCGCTTCATGGAAGCCCAAGCGGCAGTTCAGTCTGATAGTAGGCCACAACTCGAGGGGATGCCCGGTAAAGACGTGGTGATATGCCCACTAGGGACAGGCAGCGCGATGCCTAGTAAATTTCGAAACGGTAACGTCTAATTTTCGCGTGCGCCGACCCTACGCTCATGTATTTTCAGTCTCTGCGACACTTATCCATATTCCCGATCATGGCTACATCTTGCTGGATGTTGGTGAAGGCACGTGGGGTCAGCTAGCTCGCAAATTCGGAGACGACCCCACCATGCCCTCCAATGTCTGGCAAATCCTACGCGAGCTGAAGTGCATCTTTATCAGCCACATGCATGGTGACCATCATATCGGCCTTGCGAAACTATTGGCAATGCGGCAACGGGTAAGGAATTTGATCTTGACATATCGTTATGCTCCCAGACTAATTTGATTGTCTTCCAGTTGGTCCCTCCCGCCGACAGACCAATGTACATCGTAGGGAATCAACAAGTCTTCTTGTACCTGCGTGAATACGCAGCCCTTGAAGATCTTGGGCTCTCGCCAGGTTCCAAAAATCCTGTGACTCCGATTTCGGTGGAGGCCATTCACTGGACGAACACTGCTTTTTCCTCGAATCGCCTGAGCTACGAGGCGTCTCGCGAGTATGCACAACGTGCTTGGCCGTCTTCACACGCTGATCGGTCTAGCAGTTCCATTTCAGCTCTAAGTGACCTTTGCTCCTCTCTCGGCTTGGAAAGTCTCCGATCCGTAGATGTGGCTCACCGAACGACTTGTCATGGAGCAATCATCAAACATACCGATGGTTGGAGTATCGTGTAAGGGGACACAGTTCTCTCCAATGCCTGGTTCGTGCTCACCAAGATTCAGATATTCGGGAGACACCATTCCTACGCAAAAACTGGTGCAGGCAGGAGAAAACGCGACTTTGCTCATTCACGAGGCCACAATGGCAGATGACCAGGTTGAGATGGCTGCTGCGAAGATGCACAGTACTGTTGGTCAGGCCATCGACATTGGGAAAAGGTCTGTACTGTGCTTGGTGAAAATTCCACGATACTAAGTAACTATGACCGGTAGAATGAAGGCTCAAAACATCCTCCTCACGCACTTTTCTGCACGGTATCCGACAATGCCTCCGTCCGTGATGACCCCACACAAACCAGGAGACCCCACCGTGGCCTTGGCGTTTGACCACGCTAACATCAAAATTGGCGACATGTGGAAGATGAACGCCTACATGAAAGCTATTGAGCAGAGCTTCATCGACCTCGAGGACGAGGGCAATGACGATATGACACAGCTAGCGGAAGTTGACATCGCATGATATATTACCCCTCAGAGCTACCACATAGCATTTCTAGAGATGTAATTACACTACAAGCAATTTCTTCCCCTCTCTTATCCCAGGGAGTCCTGGATTGGTCGGTGGCCTCATCAGTAAATTCGGGGCTAGTGGGCAGCGAGTCTGTGGAAAGCGAAGCCGTGGTACCATTGTATAGATCCAAAAACGAGCGACATTGGGCAACCAGTAACTCTATCTTGTCAGATGATGATCTGCCTGGCAATTTGGCCAAGACGAGAGCCTGGTTGGAGGTGTCGTCTTTTATCAAGAGTCCCAGAAGTACTGCGAGGTATCCTCTCAGAAAGCTGCTTTCAGGGGGATCCTTTTCGTGAACATCTAAGTACTGGGTGTATACCGTCGAGAGGCATTCCAAGACGGATTGCTGTCCAGGACACTGACAAGCTCGAACACAGGGTCGCGCACCAGGACAGGAGGGATTAATCGCTATGAGAGTGACCAGTGAGTGTTAGTGTGTGTGTCAAAGCCAGGGCTCACATTTATTTCTACAAAGAGCCGCTGCTTTTCGACTTAGAGTTGCCCAATTCATGAGGAGCCCTAAGGCAAGACATAGAAGGTCGAAGGCTTCCACAGAATTGATCAAAGATAAAGAGTCAGATACACCATCGACGGCTCGACATTCAGACCACTTTGCTTGTGATTGCATAACGATCGTTGCGACGAACGGAATAGTGTGCTTCTTTTCCAAGGATGCCATACACCACGACTTGTCGCCATGTGACAATAGTGTGAGGACTCGCAGGGCACCACAAAGACACTTCCGCGCTGGCAAACCGTCAGTGTCACCATCTCCAGAATTGCGGACAAGTATCTCACCGATGGTTACCTCTTTCTCATTTACGGTTTCTCGCATCAAGATTGATGAGACAACGCAAAGGGACAACAGTTCGGAGGTAAATCCAGCTGAGTGAGCCAAAGCAATGGAAGAAGTCTGCTCGACATTTGTATCCGCTGATGACCACTGTCCGAGAAGGTACGAGTCAAGGAGGCGGATACATGCTTCGATATGGTACAGGGATGGCACTTCGGTGTTTGTTCTGCTGGGTAACGGCAAGAACTGCAAACCGGATTCATATGCCGTGATGCGTGGTTCCAAGAGACCGAGCTCCGTCCGCAAGCTTGTGAGCAGCGCAGGGAGGTACTGAATTCGAAGAATTGATGGCGGTAGCGCGGCAAGGGTATGGGAAATGAAGAACCGAGCGGAGGGCTACAGCCGATCAGATTAAGCACACCATAGAAATGAAATGGACGAACCTGATTCGTAGAGGATAGATGAGACTCCTTTGACACAACTTCTGCGAGCGATTTCAACTACATGGTAGAGGGATTATTGTCAAATTCCAGAAAATATAAACTTTCGGGACAGTACTGACCGGGAGCATCTCCGTTCTCAATATGCCATGAGACTTGAGGTCCGCGTCTCGACCACTCGCAAGAACCAAAGCAAGCACGTCCTTCTTGTGATCAAGGGAACCCAGGATCTCCACAAGGGCTGATATGAACTCGTTTTGTTGAGCCACATCCATCAAGGTATGTGGGTCTCTTGCGGCTAGCGCGGCGAAGAAGGCGACAGTGGCATCGAAAATCTAACACAGGATTTTGAGCCAGATCATTTGATAAGTGAATCGAGTATACCTTGTCACTTGCTCCGGCCCTCGCCGTCAAAAATTCATCCCACGTGCGAAGGTAAAAATCTGATGCCTTCGCCCTGCGGTTGAAATCGGGATCACACAGTTTGCTGACAAGCTCAAGTGCGCTTTGTGCAAATTTTAGATCAACGACACCAACAACAAGGGATTGCCTACCTCGCTCGTCGGAGGCCAATCGCACTGGAGCCGTCGAGTCCCTCAAACAAATACCCAACTTCGTCTAAAAATCTCCTGCTCTCTCCTTTGCTTCTAAGTTCTGTGATACTCTTAAGGTCGTTTATCATGCCGGCGGGAAGCGAAGGCTGGGTAAGATTTGATGTGCTTGCGTTGCGGCCTAGATGGCTGACCGTCGCAGGATCATCCTGGTACGGACGTGGGTCATCCTCAGAGTTGTCAACTCCCCACCGCGTGCGCAAGTCGGTATATGATTCGTGCATGTCGGTGTCGTCTTGAAGATCGTCCAAAGGGTCTGCACCAGGAATCGGTAGAGCTACCAGAAACGACCGAGATGATCCCGCATACGTTCTGATATTTCGCGCAGGAAGAACCTTTGATGGTGACTGTGTGGAAGCCTCAGGGGTCGGGTCCCTCTCGCGAAAGGTAGTGGGAAGGGAGTGTGATGTCCCCTGACGGGACACAGTAGCAGTCTCCGAGAGTGCTAGCGGTGTTCCGGTTGATGATGCTGTTATGAGAGAAGTATTACACTGCGAACTCAACTTGATTCAAGTTACTGCACCTTCGATAGACGATTCAGTTCGAGAGCGGCTAACCATTCGCTTGACAATGCTGCTTCGTGCAGGACGCCCAGGAGAGCGAGAACAGGAAGGCGTTGCAAATAGGGATGACAGGTCCCTTGGAGTTTTTGAGGGGGTTCGGGGGGATCCTAGCATGCTGTTAGAAGCGGGTTCTGGGTGCACTTCCGCTTGACTCGAGATGTGACTCTGCGGTTGTGGAGTGTGGGATGCAGAAAACGAAGGCTGAGGTGCTACAACGAGATTCAGCTTGCACTGGCACTGCGAACATAAATGTAAGCAGACTGACATCGGATCTTGGGTTGTGTAGGTTCTGGGGCTTTCGGAGTGGCGCGCGATGGTGAAACAATCTCGACGAAGACCTTCTGCCGCTTCCGTGGACGGGATGGAGCATTAGAATGATCGTCCGACGTGTCGGATTGAGTGGCGGGAGATGGTGCACGGGAGTGGTCGGAAGTTTGAAGCTGGATTGCGGCCGAACGTCTTCGTGCTCTCCGGCCATACGTTCGTTGCATGGCGACTATGGATCACCGAGGGACTCTTTCCGTAAAGATTGGAAGAAGCAGCTTCAACTTGAATGATTCAAACTATTCAAGGCCCTCCTAGTTGCCACAGGCTCCTGAAGCGCTGATGTTGAACGACCAATTGAGATTGCTCCCGAATCGTTCACACTTGGCTGCGCCACTAGTGTTAAATGTGCACTCCAAGTAGCTGCGGCACTACAGTACTACAGTCCTACGGACGCCAGAATCAAGACCCCTTGCCTCTGCCCTCCACTGCTATATCTTCGGACGTTGTGTTGCAGCAATGCAGGCCCTCCAGGCACGGATCGAATCTTTTAGCAAAACCAAGCGTATCAAACGATATCCAAAGAAAACGTCTTCGGCCACTGCCTCCGTCAAATGGCCGCATCCTCCAGACTTCAAGGCAAACGCGAACACGCTAGCTGAAGCAGGATTCTATTTCGATCCTAGCTGGGATGATAGAGACAGCGTCGCTTGCTTTATATGCGGAAAAGAGCTCAGCGATTGGGACGCAGACGATGATCCATTTGAAATCCATTACACCAAGTGCCAGAATTCATGTGTGTGGGCTGTGGTCCGATGTGGGCTGGCAGAGGACCTCGACGACGAGGGAAAGTACGCGACATTCTTGTCACATTGCTCAAGCTACTCACATTTCCTCTGTAGCTTTACATTTGCGAACAAAACGCGTCTCCCCTCGAGTAAAGCGATGGAGCGTGCCCGGTTGGGAACCTTCAGTGAGGATTGGTGGCCCCACGATGGAGAGGCTGACCACGGCGCGACGTCTGTGAAGGTCTCTCTCTTCTAGTCTTTTCCGCACCTGTTGAACTGAATGATCGAGTAGATGGCGCGAGCAGGCTTCGTATACACGCCGCAAGTTGCGGGGGATGATACAGTAACATGCTTGTACTGCAATCTTTCGCTCGGGGGTTGGGAAAAAGACGATGATCCAATGTACGATTCACGCCCCCACGCACGAATATCCCTGCTGATCGTTACTGCAGTCAAGAACACCGCAGTCGAGTCAGTAAATCTGGAACCGCTTGTCCCTTCGTACTCTCAGTGAAACCTACCCGCTCAACATCTGCACAACCCAGTGCGCCTGCTAAAAAGCCTTCTACCACAGCGGCGAGAACCGCAAGGACGGTATCGCGGACGCGCTTACGCAAGGAAGAGAGCAGTGGTGAAGCAGAACATCAATCTGAAGATGAACTGGCAGCTGTGCCAACTCCTGACCCACCGCCTCCACGTGCCAAGCGAGGCAAGCCTCGTTCCACAGCGTCCACCGCTCCTTCTGAGACTCGTAGGAGGGGCAGAATAACTCGAGGAAAATCTGTTAAGCCGTCGGCGTCGACGTCACGCCCTTCTCCGCCGCTGAGTCATGCAGTCTCGGGACAGGCGGATGGCGCGGATCCTCCCATGGACATTGACTCCCAGCCTCCAGATGATCCTTCACCACATTACATCGACCAACAACCACCAATACTGCAGAGTCAAGACCCTGTTAGTAGGGTTATCGCGACTGAGGATCAACCACACGGCGATGGCCCGATCTGGGAAAACGATACATCTGCCATACCTTTATCCGACGGTCCTTCGCGGAAGAATAATCTTGGTTCGCCCGACATGGCGGATTGTGCACTCAACTCTACGAGCAAGTCTCCCCATGTTCCACCTATGTCATTGACACCCACTGGACAACCTGCAATTCTGTATTCAAACATATTAACGCCTGAGGAGAGGGAGCTGTCGTTGGAACAGTGGATACAGAAGGAAATCAGCTTGAGCCATGAGAGACTCATGAACGATGGACAAAGGCAAATTCAACTATTCAAAGAGAAAGCAGCTGAGATTAGGAAGTGTATTGATGGACTCTAGCTTTCCGAGATATCAATATATCAATGTTCAAAGTCATAGTATTGTAGCATCACTACTGTGTGGGTGACTCCTTAGTAGTGACTAGTGACTTCACAAGTAATATCCAAAGTTGACGTCTTACAGTTGACTAACAAGTCTTCCTCTTCGCCTTCGCCCTTTCCAAAGCTATCGCTAGTCTCCCAGTACAGGCTGACTGTCTGACAGGATACCTCCCCACGTGCACACTACTAGACCTATTCCGTTGTTCCGATGTGTTCCTCGAGTCCAAGGAGGGGGATCGCTAGTCTGGTGACCAGCCCGTACTATGAGGCAAGCCTAGGGGATCGCGTGGACACTCGAGGGTGGCTGCTTCCAGAGCGCATTTTGTTTTCCCGACCGTCGACTCAGCTACACACCAGCTCGACGTTGCAGTTCGAATGTCAGGGGAAGCGATCAATCTCGGCGGTGTGGCTTACCCGCTGTCTCGCAGCCAGTAGCTCTTCATTGAGTCTTCAAGTAAATATTCACCTCATCAACACGCAAGAATTCGGGGGGCGACGTACAACAGGAGGGACGTCTGGTGGTCCATCTTTGAATGGGTTATGCACGCTGCTAATCCCCCAGAAAAGCTAGTGGCATTCCCAGGTATCGCAGAATAGAAGCTCCAACTTGCGAATATCTCGCTGGGCTCACTGGCATTATACCCTCGGAGCCGCAGATGCTCACCACATTTAACTTGTCCCGTTTGTCTCACATGGTCGCACTAGTATGTTTCTCGCTACTCTTTTTTTGACGGAACGGTCTGTGCAAAACACGAGCCTTGAACATCTCTTCTCGATAACAAATTTCTGGCATCAACGGGCGAGCAAGCCAGTGGGCAGTTGACACTGAACGGATATATTCTTACCGCCTTCTTGTTTCATCAGCACTAACCACATACTCTGATTAGGAACTCCTGTCAACGTTCACCTCGTCTTCGGCCCATTCTCCGCGGACAAACCCTCTTATATCCATAATTGTGTCGAAGTCATCGCTGAGCTCCCCGAACGAGTGTCGTGACATCATGGAATCCGTCATGCGGCACCACTCGACCTCTCCATTGAAACGCTACCGAACTCCTCAAGCGAACAGCAAACGGCTCTTATGGAAATTGACTCGCTTTTTCCACGAATCTTTCAACAGAGTCGCAAGCCCTTTGTAAGGCTGTGCCTCCAACAACTTTCAGAATAGGGCCGCAGCACGTCCCGTTCAGTGTTCCGAGCAGGTTGATGTATTTTTGGCGGTCTTGACATCTCGGAGAAACTGCTTTATTTCCTTGATTATAACATCAGCGCCCAACTCCGCCCACAAGTGCGAGAAGCATTGGCAACCCCCTCACATCAAGCTCCCGTATTGTAAAAGTTCTTTCTCTGGGAGTGTACATTGAAACATCTAGCATTCACGTATGCTTCATATGTGTTCTCTGATGAATCATGGTATTACTCGCCCGCCACAACCATCAGAGAATCCTTGAAGTTCTTTCCAGACACTGTCATGTGTTTGTGGGGCCGCGTCTCGGTTCGAACCAGCGATACATCTTCAGTCCCAGACAGAAATGGCCGGCATGCATCATGCACATCCCCACAAGTCGTTGGGGCGTCACGATAAAACTTGTTCCTGCAATAAGCTGAGCCCACGAACATTCCTCTGAGGCTCTGCCAGAAGATTTCGGAGAACGAACCGCAAACTTCATCTTGAATAGGATCCTTGTTCGTATTCCCGTATCGGTGATTACTGGGTAATGAGAGTACTAGTGTTTTGGGGGGTATCTATGCTAGTGCTTTACTCCCTACAGATGGAACGTTAACCCGCCCTTCTCGCGCTCCTCGGGCCTAACGCCCGTGACGTGTTCCAAGTGGCCTTCAGTGACGTTTTTTGATGGCATACAATTCACTCACTGACGTATCGCACCAAGAATAATTCCAGAGTTAGTCCTAATGCAAATATTGATACCCTGTACAACTTGAACTTGTATATAGCACACTCGTCCGCGATACTTTCGGATGCCCCATGCAAGAAAAGACGTCACGATGTACCTCCAGTTAGTCTTAGTTGTCCTTGCGAGCTTACGTAGGGAAAATCGGTGATTACTGAGCGCTGCGCCTTGATAAGCTTGATCAATACATCCAGGTGGATTGACTAAGTTGACTTTCTGGTTCAATTCAATCACGGTAAATGCTAGAATGATGGTATGCATCCCATGTGCAGATTGAGGAACTCAGCCTCATCTGCAGATAGCAGTACACCTAGAATGATCAGAATAAGCAGTGACTTGGGGTCCGATGATGTCGAGGAAATCAGTGGCCTTATTCGTGCTAGGCCCACTGAACTTCCTTGCTTTCCGGAAGAGGGGACTGAACGGATCACGATGTACGTCAAGCACGATCATAGTCACGACTGCCCACCAGTGGAGGAGCCTGAAATTTTGACAATTGAGTTCGATGGAAATAAAAATACCCCATTCTTTGTCCCCGACGTTCGGGCTTCTGGTGCTTTTCAACTCCTCGCCGACTTCGCAAACCATCGACTCCTTCATCAGTTAGTTGCCGAACAAGGGAGCTAGCAGCGGAAGCTCACGTTGGATTGAATTGAAGCCAATGTATGATGCTTGAGTTGCGGCATTGGTCCAAAGGGGCAGATGACAATACTATCAAGGGTAACCTGACCCAGAACGATCCAGTCCTGAACAACCGCACAGCGCCGCGGGGGCCTATTGACTGACGACAAGGAGCACAAGGTTTGCTGAATTGACGAGGAGCCGAAAAGGGGCAGAAATTCAACAAGATGGTGACGAGTAAGAGGTGTTGTAGAGCTCAACAACGAAAGGCCGCCGCAAATGAAATCGCGGCTGGACGGACTCGATGATCATCGATCAACCTTGATCACCCCTCGCAAACAGTTAACGCGAGTATAAACTCACAGCTCGACCTAAACTTATCCAGTAGTGAGTCCAGTTACAATAAGTCGGAGATAGCACTCATTACAGGGGGTGATTTCCGTATGCCCAACCAAGACAGTTCGAAACGATAGTGTACGACACCGTGAAGAGACCAAGTTCGTAAGGCCGCGCCTTTGCTTGTTCGGAAGTTCCGGTCGGTGAAGTGAACGAACGGGACTCGAAATCCCCGGACAGCTGATTTGAAGAGCAGAGACTAGCGAAAGGGTTCAATAGGGGCGGGAAAGTCAGGTAGCCTATTCACCGTTAAAAACTATACATATATCCTTTGTCCTGGCATTGGATATATTTACAACGCAAACTATGAAGGGGCACTAGATTTTTACCATGGTTCTCGGTTCGTGGAATGATAACCAAACAACTTACGGGTGCACGTCTTAATATGAAGTCTTCTCAATTTTTCCGCACAAAAACCGAGGCGGGCATAGACCGCTCAGGTCACCGTTGACAGTCGAACGTTGAGCACTTTGAGCAGGTGGACACACCGATACAGAACTGGGGGAACGCTCCCTGGACAATGGACATTAGTGAACCCATTCCCGCTAGCTCATCAAAGAATGTTCTAACAAGACAATCTCAGAGTCTGAACTGAGACTGATTGCGACTCACGAAATCCTTGACCTGTCTGTTTAGGATCGAATGAGGGTGAGAATGAAGACACTAGTTGCGTCCCTACCAGTGTGACCGAGGCGTGAACATACCTTTGGCGATACCCGCGAAGGAACCAGCTGTCTAACATCATTCGCATCAAAATGGAAAATGCGGTCCCGCGATCAGGTTCAGTTGAACAAGGAAGGAAATATTACGGTAGCGCCCATGTCACAGTTCATCGACTGATCGCAATTGCGTCACCCACCCTAGAAGCTGTGATAAGAAGGCTTTTCCCTGTCTTTATCCATTAATGTGATAGGCCGGAGTCCCACCTAATCTCACCGCTGCGCTGCGTTGACAGTTGGGTGAATCAAGAGAAGTTGAGCAGTAAAATGGGTGCTTGCCATATTGTCATTATGGAAAGAAGCACCACCTAGGAGTACCATTCGCCAAGAACAGAGTCAACAAAGCTGCAGCTTCTTCGGACACCATGATAGACAAAGTGCGCCACGATCAAAGCGATCAAAGTCAGGGGTGGAGCGATCCTTTACCCAATTTAATCCCAGCACCAGTCCATGAACGAGTCCGAGAGCTGGTAATGGTACTACTGGTACTCCTTCATGATTGCATCTGTACTCACGTTCAGTTGGTGGACTTTGGGCGCCGAGTCAAACACTAAGAGAACCATACAAAGAATGAACTCCGTTGGCCTTCTGGAGGAAAGAGACTAATTACTTGATCGATGCCGTTGTAGGAACAGTGAGGTTATGATAAGTTCTTCGTGATTTTGAAGTTGATGGGCAGATTGACATACTGCCACAACGAGTGTAGTCAATCTTGAGAACTGTCAGTGGCCACCGTTGCGACTGTCAGGAGCGTCACAACAGTCCCATCAGACTCGCTGCCGCTCGCGTCACCGATTCATTCATCATTGCCATCAAATGCAAACACTGGTGGCACTGACAATGATCAATGAGCGGGAATTTCGAGAAGCATAATTGTGTCGCTCACAATGGAATTCTGGCTTGAACGACTGCATGGTGAAACTAGTTTTATCTTGAACTTCTACACCGACATTTCCATTCCGTGGTCACGCGTCACGGTCGAGTCACGACTAATCGCTTTATATTTCTTCTTCACTTCCGTCCCCAGTCTACAAGAATGCAACTAAGTAAATGATATGGGACGTGATGCAACTGTATATCTACGAAGGTGATGATGGTGCGAGTTCTCGTCCACGAAGGTAATGCTAGAGATGATGAAAAGAAAGGGAAAACTGCTAAACCTATTGAGGTATGATGGGTAGAGCAGGGGAGTTTTTGGGTAAGAAGGCTTGCCCTTCGGCCAAGTCCCGGTAGCAGGATGAAAAATGACATCAAGAGATGCACACAATATATACAAGAATAAAAACACTGCCCAAAGATCTCACCATTCCGAGAGGTTTCCGGGAAAGCCACGATGGAGAAAGCGGGGAGGATCCGAGGGCGAGCAGATACAGAGTTGACGGCAAAGCAGAAGAGCGCGACACCCGACGATAGCACGAGACCGATGAGACGAACCGAGTGTGTACAAATAATTCCACAACAATAGTTGATGCACAGTGTTGAAGGGAGATGGAGCCAAGGGACGACGAGGAGACCAAGATTTGATGCAAGAGTAGGCGAAGGAGAGAAAACGAGTGATGGGTATGGATAATGAGCGAGTAAGGACTGTGAAGTTTGAATTACGATAAGGAGTGGAAGGCCATTTGTGGCTAATAAATAGATGATCAGATGGCAAGGAGGTGAGGTGTCGAGTGGTCGGGTCGTCGTCGTGGCTCCGCTTCTGTCTAATGTATTTCTCACAGCTGTAATGTTGTTGAGACATCTGAAAAGTAACAGTGCTTTAACCGACTTACCAGTTGAAACGATTACTGTCTACGCCAAAACCCTCTGACCGTTCCAACGCGCGCACCCTTCGATGCTGGCAGTGGAAGTTTCGATGCTAGTGTCATCGAAGAAAGGTCATCGGTTGACAACTTTGTATCCGTGACCACCATTGACACCTTCGTAGCTGGGGGGGATCGAGGAAGCCTCGAAGCAGAGGTTGTCCGCGAGGGTGGAGTAGGTAGTTTTATTATGGGCGGTGCAGAGCTGGGGCTAGTAGGCATTGGCGCAGCTCGTTGTGATTGATTTGCAAGGACAGATGCAAGTTTTGCTGGCGGCGTGAACTTCGGAGGAGCTGAAGATAGCTGGGGGCTAGTATTCATGGGTGATAGCAAGGAGGCATTGCCCCGTACTGGAAGCTTCGAAGGCGTCGCTTTGGGTGGAGGTCCTGACACGGCGCGTGTTTTTGGAGTCCTCGATTTAGTCGATAAACGGAAAATAGACTTGGACCGAGCCGGGGTCTCGCTGGAAGTCATCGGATGGATGGAGATTGGGGCCTCGATCCCAGCCGCGGATGCCAGTGACGTCCGCTTACTAGGTGGAGGGATAAGCGAGATTCGAGATGCGCTATGGTTGGCGTTAGGAGAGAATAACGAGATTCGAGATGCAGACGCTGAAGTGGCTGGAGACTGAGGGATTGAGATATGGGACGAACTGTGGAAGGAAGTGATTGTCGATGCTGATTGAGGGATTGGGGGTAAATTGGCATCGAGCAAATTTGACCGGGAAGGAATCCTCGAAAGAGGCAGTTTCGGAACAGGCGGAACGACCTCCGATAAAACACCTCCATCTGTTAACGAAGGCCTTGAAGCGCTGAAAGATGTCCGGGTGGGCGACGTGGGTAGAGGGGGCACCTCTTCGGTTGGTGAAGAGAGGGGAGGCCGCTGTGAGCTAAACGATGCACGAGAAAGCGAAAAGGATGCGCGAAGGGATGCAAGGGAAGACTTCTTGCTCACACCCTTCTTCTGCTTCCCCTTGTCCTCGTCCTTGCCTTCTTCAGCATCACTTTCGTTAGCAGAGTCGTATTCCTCCGCTGCGGTGCTGGTGGTGGTAGATGATGCCTCGCTGCGACCGGGGGAAAAGCGGGAGATAAGACTGATAAAGCGTGCCCGCTTCCTTGGGGTTTTGAGCTCCTTGTCCTTCTTTCCTTTAGAGGGAGTCCTCGGACTCAGGAACGAGCCACTCTTGGGCTCAGAAGGTGACGGCGTAAGAGAGGCCGTCGTCGCAATGGACCACCGTGACTGCGAATGAAGTCCCGACTTCGGGGCTCGGAGATGTAATTGTGCGGCCATATCTGCCTCCGCAGTAACAGCGGCAGGGAAATATGAAGATCTAGGTGACGCAGGAAGAACGTTTGTAACAGGGGATACAGGGAGAGCACTGCTCTCATCCCCAAAGAACTGCCGCTCATCCATCGGCGAAGCGGGAAGCGCGATGTCCTCCGGTGAACAGGCAGAGGGCGCGAACGTAGCACTGGCGGGGGATGCAGGGAAACTAGTGTACGGTGTTGTAAGCGAAGTTTCACGGGAGTATGCACACGAAAAGTTGGACAGTGTCGGGGAGGGGTAACCCGAATCTTTGTCGTCTTGCAACGGCGACAATAGCTGGAGTTCTTGCGCTTGACTTTGGAAAAGCTGGTGAGTGAATGAGTCGCCCAGTTGGGGAAGATAACTGTCCGCTAGCGGGTGGTCGCGACGTAGGACTAGTTCATGGTGAGATTCACCATGAATGATGACTGAAACAGGTGAGTGGGTGAAGATGTCCTTAGGTTGGCTCTGATCGGATGAAAGTGTGCTAGTGAAAGATGGGAGGCGCGAAATTCGCATAGACGACGAACGTGACCTCAATACACGAGATGAGGTTGACTGTGTTGTTGAGGACGCAGGTGATGGTGGGGGTGGAGCTGGAAGAGGCTATGAAGAATGGTAAATTTAACCTTGGAACAAGGGGGGGAAAATGCAGCTAACCTTGTCAGTATTCTTGTGAGGAGTGCCAGGGAACGACTGCATTTTCCAGTTGGCCATTTCCTGTATAAGAAAGCGCAAGGCGCGTTCTCGTTCTCTTTCTTCACGCTCGTCGTCCTCGCTGAGGGCCTGGGGTGTGGGAAAGAAGAGTGCGTCGTAGGATGGACAAGGGTCAGTCCGCGGGGATGATGGACGTTCGGTAGAGAAGCGAGGGAGGAGAGGGGAGTCTGGGCGGTCGATGGAGAATGTGCGGTGGGCACCTAATGAGGAAGATGGGGAAGGGGAAGGAGACCGGGAATTTGCGACAGAGGAATATGATGGGTCAGTCGACTTTGCGAGACAATCCTGTTCTGACAGAGCGAAGTCGTACTGGTGCTCTATCCAGGAGTGGACACGAGCGTTGCGAGTGGTAGAAGTATCTGAGAGTAGCTGTGTGAGTAGGGCGGTATAGGCGGCATCGTCTTCAGACATGTTGTGCATCGCCATTTGAGATGGTCAGTGAGTCGTATTCACTGAGTAGGTGAGATATCGAAATGTTCGAAACGGGAACTTTTGACGAGGAAGAGTCGACGCATTTTATTACATTTTGGTCACGCCGTTGGCGAAAAGTTGGCAAAGAAAATAACATAAAGAACGAACTAGCGCAGATCTTCTCAACAAGATCGATCCAAATCTATCCAAGTCTGCTTTCTATATACGGAATTGCTTCCGAGTGAATCCGAGAGTGGTCCTTGCCGCGGAACCTTCCGTTGCTGACCTAAGCATATCCCCCAATTTATTCAAAATCTACTCCGCCAATCAAACAATGCGTGACGGATAATGTGACACGCTCAATCACCCCTGCTCCAGACAGCTGCATTAATATTATTCCAACTAGTAGTATTCCTATTTCTTTCGGAAGCGACGACACGTGCCGCACAACCAGAGTCTCTCTCCCATCGCTTCTCCCGCCCCCCGTCCTTCCTTCCCCGTGCACCAACTGTCCAACCCGACAGATGCTGCCACCGCGACGGAACCAACGCAGAACCTTCACCTCTTCTCGAGATGTTGACGCTGTCCCCAACCTGGTTTCCCTCAAAGTCACCGTCCCCCTACTACGGTCCTTATGCGACCCTCGGTCCGTTTTTATCAAGCGACGCAACAACAACGACAACGACATCCCTTACGGTTCCGTCTCGGTAAATTGCGTCGCATACCATGTTGAACAGTTTCAGTGTGCAGCCTTCAAGCTTCAAGCTTCAAGTTTGGTCGCACTACTTCTAATTATAATGTAGTTTGCACGTTGTGTGTCTCGTCCAATATCCTCAATCAGACCGATTAGCGACACAAGGCAGTCACAAGGCCTGGTTTGCTCCAAGGTGAGACAGGATGCGGCTCGGTTATCGTTTCGTCACGATATCCGCCCTGAGTCTAAGAATCGGGCACAATTGGGGACCCCGCCCACACGACATTACGATCTGCCACATTTTTTCAAGTGGCCGTCTCACAACCATTTTGTTCGTCACCCCACACTATAGATCAATAGATCAATCCAGGTCCCCGTGGCAAAATATTTTCACATTACAACCACTAATTTACATTCAAGCATCTAGTAATACTATTTGGTAGACCCAACAGCAACTCATCATTATTGATTAGGTGACCTATTCATTGGTGCTACGACCAAGTTCGAGCTGTTCAAATCTGCATAACACGGATATCCATTCCTAGTACATGCCCAGTCCACGCTATACAGTGCCCCAGTGAATACCCCACTCTAATGAATGTAACACCTATCCCATTAACTAGCAGTCACTATGCTGAACCGCCACTGCAACGGCCTGCCAGTTGATAACAGCCTGCCGTGCACTCGCAGTTCTCTCGCAGTACTGCCCAGTAGCCGACGTCGCAGTTTTATTGATCGCCCCGATCGAAGAGAAAGATAACATATGGTCGCCCCACTTGATCACGCCGAGATCATGTGACAAGTTGATGCTCATCGTCCCCCCTAGATAACCAGTTTCATCGAAGGGGGTCACGAATTTGAACTTGAATATTTATCCGCAGGACAGCAGGTAGTATCTACTCACTGTATCGATATCAACCATCATATCAAGCATAATGCATAAGGTTTGCATACGGAGACTAAGTGCTCACCATGCAACGTTTTTGGTGGCAATTTTGTCCAGACTCCAGACCTAGGCTCAAATAATGGGGCGTGTTAAAGCAACCTCCAGGGCTGGATGAACATCTTCATCGTTCTTCGCCTCTGAAGTTTGAAGTCTGATTATCACATCGCCTGTATTTAGCCCTTATCTGCTCCGTTGCCAATCTCTGATCTGCACCCGAGGCTCCGCTTGCAATTGACCTGCAAGTCCCTTCGGGCCCCGTGGGCCGTGATTGTCATGCGCCTTATTATACCACTTGGCCCTCAATTTTTGCTTGAATGGCGGGGCCAGTTACTCAGCCTGGTTTCATCGTGTGACCAAAAGGCGGCGCACTCACATACTATGCGATGCGGGTTGCCAAACCCAAGAAACTTCTATAACGTCTTGAGTCGGGACAGCCACGGTATATCACCTACCATTTGATTGAACCGTTGGTAGAATGGTGCCTGTCATTTACTTTCCAGAACTCACCGTGCCCCACGTACACCTATGGCGTGGAGAATAAAGCGGATTTGATCCAGACTTCTTTCCAGCAGCTTTGGGCAAGCTAATCAACTTCCCTGCATACACTTGCGCGAGATTTACGGTTCTCATACACAGCCATGCGTTCAAGTACCAGTGCGTACTATACCAAGGTTGCTCTCCCCGACCCTATCCGTTAAGTCACATCAAAACTTCCTATTAGCCCATCATAAGACTTAGTCTGATTTGGAGCCATTGTCACTGTTTTGCATCTGGGACCCTGTCTTGTGTTGTAAAGCTCATGGATCTAACCTCTCGCTATTAGTTCTACGAACGTGTGTCATAGTAATGTATAGAGTTTGTCCACGTCCATGAGGGACACGCCCATTGGTTTTGTTCAGTCTCACAGTACTTAGAGGAACTCGACGATAATATCAAAGTTTGGTTTGATGAAGTTCTACGGGGCTTGTGACGGGACGGACTGTACTTTGTTTGTATCAGGACATAGTGTGCGCCCATGCTGTCAAGTAATGGAGTACCCGCATGCCAAACCGCCGTAATGACATTCAAGTTTGTCTCCAAGATTGAATATTACATTCTTCGTTCTTCCAGTTCTCTGGGGCAGTAGAGATCACCCACTGCCTCGGCTTCTCACTGGGAATACGGTTTTGGTCGTCTGGGCAAGTCAGTTGTACCCAGTTGAATGACGAGAGCATCATCGTTCATGATGCCAGATGACCGTTAGCAAATCCCGTCCAAAGCAAATCATAAATGTTAATATCACGTGTTGTTACTCACTGATACCCTGACCCCGGTTTTCAGTAGGGGCCGAGAATCTGTTCTCCTGCACTTGTCTAGAATGGGAATAAAGGGCAAAGTTGGGTAACGGAGATGAGAAGAAACGTCAAGTCATCCGGAGTGTTGGGAGCCGCATCATTGCTGCGTGAATGATAGAGCGGCGCAAGGAAATTGAAGGTACGCTACCTCTAAGTAGTATACTGGGTCACATGCTACGGTGTCCAAGCAAGAGTGTGCACATCCAACTTAAGCCACCCGGATCCAAAGCCCAAGCCTCAACGAAGTTCAAGCCCATTCGATCAATATAGGCCAAGTACTCGCACGTGCTGAAGCGAAGAAGATCTGGTATGTATGCTGCGGTTGGCGCAATGCTATAAATGGGCGGTTAGATTTTTTTTTCTTCATTTTAAAGAACCCCCTTTTAGCACTGAGTTCGCTCCCGGATATAGACGGGAGGTCGACTTGTCCGAGGGCACCGCAAAGCTTGTCAAGCGGAGGTGTCTCGTGTCATCGTTCCTACACGAAAGGAATGGTCATGTGCGATGATCTTCTCGAACTCCAGGCTGATGCGGTATCGTAGCTTGGAATTCGGATGCAAAGATACCACTTACAAAAGAACAATACGGACACGTGCTTTGGCGGTCCGACTGCTGCGATGAACTTTGTTGCCCGAGGTCAACGGTGCGGGTGGTAAGAAGTCCAGAAGGAAAGTCATAGTTGGTTCATTGGGAGTTGGATGTCCTCGGGATAGGCTGTCGCCGGAGCTGGTTGGCTTCGGGAAGGGAATACAACTGACGTCGAAAGCATGCTAGCCGTTTGGGTCGGGGTTGAAAGGAACGTCGCACTTGCAGATCAACCATCTTGAGTAGCTAGACATATATACTGTGGACCATCCCGCTACTAGAAGATGCCAGTGCGAGGATTTCATTCAAGTTTTCTGTTGCGTGGAGCCGGCGGTGAAACTGACTGGCAACAAGAAGGCAATCGCGGGTTCTCCGCTGTTCTCGCACTTCAATATTCAATTCAACATCAATACCGAATTTCAGCAACGCGACGAAAGAAAAGCATTGCGAATGAACTTGACGCTTTCAGTTGTTGGCCTCTATCATAGCTTCATTCTAGAATCCAGACATCCTGAGACGGGTCTGCGACTGCGCTCCCCGCGAAAGGTGTACAACCAACAAGGTAAAGAACGCACATCATCAGTACTGACTTCTTTGGCAAGGAGTTGGGTAGATGGAAGACTCTGGCAGAAGCTGCTAGTGTGGGTTTCTCGATCGATGTGGCGGTACCAATATTTTGCCAATATCCGTCCTTCCAGCTGCCTCCAATGAGCTTTGCACTCCGAGCATCGAGAGCACGCTGGCCCTTGGTCGGATTCCGGCTTCGTCTTAATCTTAGGGTCGACACTTAGGGTCGACATGTCTAGGTGAGTTCGCAGATTCGCAGATCTTCCAGGGTTGGTCAGTGGACGACGCCATTTTTTTAGGCGGACAAATTAACTCGAGGTTGACAACACCCTGGCCAACATCTACTGCCACCACGTCTCGCCAGTATCGACCGCCCCGCATATGAAATAATCAACTGTGGGCATTCACAAGCGAGAGTACTTGTGATGGCACAGAATGACACAAACGACTTCGCGCGACAGCGGTTCGTGATGTTCATGGAGGCAGATATCATGCTGTTGTCCGACTGTCACCACATTACAGGGGTTATTTCCGAGGTCCTCCCACGTAGAACGACCACAGAGAAGCCCAGGGGATGTCTCTTCAGCCGCACCATCTGACTTTTGTTGTTCACCCCTGCGATTTTAAATAGCCAACACAAGTGTATCGATGTATCGGTGCGATGTTAGGTAAGTCCAAGAGATTTCTTCCAATCGTCATCACTCCTCTCAGGGGTTACAGATCATCATATCCAAGTACGCCCATAACGAAGCGGTAGGTCAGACCCACCCGAAGGTAACAAATGTGGGCAATGAGTAGTTGTCCTACTCTGCACGGGCTTTGCGCGACCTTCGCAAGCCTCAGTACTACGACGCCAAGCCTTTCTGCAGCTTAAATCGTGCAGCTGAAAGGCCGCCGCGCGCACATAAACCCGTCTCCGAGTTTTTTCCAGACATCATGATCTATGTGATCGCGAATGAAAGAAGATTGTTCCCCTTACCCCACAGAACTCCGTTAGTAAGTACGCCACCATCTCCGCTTCTAGGAGCAGCACAAAGCCCCTCCTCGCCTTTGTAATCCATCGAGCCCCAAGTTTCAAGTGGAGCTACTGCGACCAGTGTCTACCCCCCATTCGGGCGGTCAGAGACAGCCATACGGCACGGCAATTGTGCGCTTCCGAGGAGTGCTGGAGGTTCGATCCGCGGGTTGCCCAGGACAAGTCCGATATTTCGGCGCACTTACTATGACACAATCAGATTCTCCGCCGTCAATTTTTCTGCACCTACAACTGCTCAGATTTTTTTTTCTTTCGATCCGTTACCTTATGGTTCGTTACCTTCTTTGTGCTAGTGCTGGGCTGTTAATGCTCGCTGGATTACTTGCAGGAAATGGGTACGCCCAGGTGCACTGCGCATTACTCTTTTCCGTGGTTTGTATGAGTCTCAGAGTAGGGGCACCGATCGTGATCGATTGATCCACGAGTACCTGCTTGGCAGGAAACAAGTGGATGAATCTTTAACCTCGAAGGAAGGTCAGCGAAGGAACTAGACTCTCTGGAGGACGTCCACATCTGGTCGGTCTCAAATCATTGTTACTGTTACGAATGACAGCAGCAGATCTCGCGACTTCCAGGCTGAGGACAGTTCACTGGGGGCTAATCGCACTCGATATCGAGTAATCGAAGCACGACCGTATACCGGGTTGTCGCAAGTTGTCGACACAGAATTACGGCTATGAAGGGACGATACATAACTGGAGTGACGGCCACCGGCCCTCGTCGCATCAAGCGTCTGCTTGTCATCATAGAGGCTGTCAATTCGACATTCGAACTAGAATATCAGTACATAGACAGAGGATATGATCAAACTCACAGATCTGCGGTAATTTTGGAATTCTCAGGCTGCGGCTCCGGGTCATCACGGTGCCGGGTGGAGTGTTACTCAACGATGGAGGTTGCCAGCAATACCTGGTTGGCACAGAAACTTGCAATTATTTTAAAGATTCCATCCTGATCCTCCCGCCGAAACACACGTGGACGTACGTAGTACAGTACGTGTGCAATTAGGAGAGCGCTCGGGCCCTCGGCTTGTCCGACCAAGTATGTATTCACTGCGAGATCATCGTGTTGATTATCGCCTACATCAACTTTCCTAAGTTTTTTTCCCCAGCAAATCATATATATATATCGTTGACAGTGTACTTATGGTAGCAGTAGGTACGCATGTTTCACGTGCTCCTGTGTGAAGTGTGAATCGATAACAGTCCACTATGATGCATATGACTGGCTGAACCTGCAATAACAACTCTCTTCGTGACTACACTGATCAGTGAACTTAACTTCGATTATTTTTTTTAAAGGCAGAGGGCCCACGACAGCCTGTATCCCACACGGAAAACGGCCGCTACGATGCGCAACGTATAGTACATGACATTCATTCCTATAAGGCAGTTACATGTCCCTGTGACCGAGGTATGCATACAAACGAGAGTGAGAGGGTATCATACATGATTGAATAGCTGCGGGGCAAATCCGTTCAGATAAGTGTACTTTGACAAGCCAGATACCTCTTAGGTACTCACTCCTTTGAAACTTTCCATGTCAAAACGTGTCTTGTGCCGTCCGCAGGAGGTCGTTTAGTATTCTGGCCACCGATCCCGCCCCTTCATGGACCTTATCCTGTTCACTTTCCTTGACCTTTCGAAGGTGAGCACTGAAACGGTCAGGATGCCATTTCTTGATGTTGTCCTTGATACGTTCCTTCATTCCCCTGTCCTGCGGGTGGATCGGTGACAGCATATAAGCAGTAATGCCGGGCGCAGTGAGGTCATCAGGACCTTTGGGTCGCTTGAACATGGGCCATGGGAAGTCCTCCCAGATCAGTGGTCCTAGGGTCTGACTCTGACTCTGAAGCTTGTCCCACTGGTTTCGATGCGCCTCGAACAACTTCGCGACTTCCTCTCTGGACATCGTTTTGCCTGCCTTCGCCTGCCTTTCGTGATCCTGCATTGCCAACCTCGCTTGCTCGCGCCTAAATTGTTCCTCGCGTTGTTGAGCTTGCTCAGCCTGTCGCCGATGAAAATCAGCTTCTGTGAGCGGGGGAATGGGAGTGGTGCTGGTTGGAGGTTTTGGTGTCGAATTGGTTGCACCAGTTGGCTTGGGAGTACTCGATGGCTGACTACTAGTGGTGGAGCTGGGTCGCATAGACGATGTCGATGGCCAACCGCTGGTGTTACTGCGACTGGAACCCAAGCTGCCTCGATCGGTGGGTGGACTTGCTGTGGGTGCGCTACGGTCATCGCGATTCGGGATTGGCCAAGGGCCGGAAGGACTCGATGTCTGAGGAGGGGGCGTAGGTCGATATGGCTCCGGCGTGGTACCCCATGTCTCCCAAACCTCCTGTTTCTTCTTCTCCTCGGCTCTTTGACGACGAATTTCCTCCTCTCGCTTCCGGAACTCCTCTTGCTGGGTCTTCAGCTTGCCTTCCTCCCTACGGAGCACCTCTGCCTCTCTGCGACTGAGATCTTCTTCCCTACGCTTAAGTTCCTCCTCTCTTTTGCGTAAAGCCTCTTCTTTCCTCCGCGTTTCTTCTTCCTTCAGCCTCGCCTCTTCCTCCTTTCGTTCAGCGTCCCTCTCTTTCCTCCACGCTTCCTCCTGCTTTCGCCTCGCCTCACACTCCTTACGCCTCGCCTCTTCCTCTATCACCTTAGCCTCCTCCTCTTTCCGTCTGGCTTCCTCTTCCTTCTTCCTCGCTTCCATCTCCTTCAACCTTGCCTCCCTCTCCTTCCGCTTGGCTTCTTCTTCCTTGCGCTGAGCCTCACGCTCTTTCTTCTTGGCCTCCTGCTCTTTAATCATGACCTCCCTCTCTTTGCGGCTGGTTTCTTCTTCCTTTCTCCGCAACTCCTCTTCCTTACGGTTGGTGTCGTCATCTTTGCGCCTGGCATCCTCTTCTTCTAATCTCCGAGCTTCTTCCTCGCGCCTTTGCTCTTCCGATCTCCTCTTCCGATCTTCATCCTCACGTTTAAGTTCTTCCGCTTTCCTCGCCAGCTCCTCCTCACGTTTATTGGCGGCTTCCTCCCTCTTGTTGGCAGCTTCCTCCCTCTTACGCAAGCCTTCCTCGATGTCTTGTATACGCCGTTCGGTATAATCCCGGGCTCTCCAGCTCCTATTATCAAATCCGTCATCCGATCCATCCTCGAAATCCTCTTCACGGTGCGTATGGACTTGACGAGGCCCAAAAAAGCCACCCTCGTGTTGGAGGTAGTTGTGTCGCATGTCCTGCGAGGAGAATCTTCCTCGGAGATGGGAGGACTGCCAGCTCCGCGGGACGTCCTCGGGAGTTTGTGGAGAACGCGAAGAGCCCTCCCAACGAGTTTCGTATGGTGAACGGGAAACCGGGTTCCAGTTCTTAGGGCTAGGACTAGACTGCAAGGGGAAAGAGTCATCGAGGGTGAAGGATTTCTTCGGGACGATAGGCCTGCTAGCGGATGGAGGTGGGGCATAGGCGCGCGAGTTATCAATGGAGCGAGCGTAGCCAATGGGACCAAGCGGGATGGCCGCAGGTTGAGATAGTCCCAGGCGTTCTTCGAGCTTCTGTGCGCCGCCATACACAGGGGGCTCGTCTGGGTACCCGTATGCCTGTCTCTCCCGGTCTCTCTCCCTGTCACGAGCCCGGTCTATGCTCCTCCACTCCTGATCGGCAGAGTGAATGCTCGCTTTCTCCCTATCGGCATTGACGGAAATCGCGTCGAGGGGGTCTGCGAACGCAGCACTGAGGACGGAAGGGGCTTTGAAAGACGATGTCGCGCTTGCAGTACTGCTTCGTCTGGCGATGGTGAAGGTACGCGACATTTGAGCATCCTCCTCTGGGGTTATCGATGGCTTCCAGATCTCTGGTGCAAAGGGCCTAGCGTTCATGCTTGGCTTGCGCCGAATGCTCTCCCTGCGCGCACTATCAGGGGGATCGGTGGGGGATCGAGCAGACTTTGGCATGGCCTCTGGCTCATCGTACATGGGAGAGGACTTGGAACGTTCGAAGAACGTCCTTTCTGTGTCTAAGATCGATGGAGGCTTGTATGAACCCATGGAGGTGATGGACCCGGCGCGAGCCTTCCCAGGTCTGCGAATGAAAGGCACCTCGTCTATGGACGCAGGAGGCTCATCGCGTTCGTGGTTAATTTGCCGGGAAAAGTAAGGTCCACCATCCCGTTCAGGCTCCGCAGTTTGGTTTAGAGAGGCAGCACGCTCGAACTTGCGATGAGGCGTAGTCGTAGTGACAGTGGACATGGATGTCTCTGGGGAAGGATCGGGTTTGGGTTGGGGCTGGGTCCGGGCAGGGGGTGGTGGTGGAGGTGGAGGTGGAGGTGGAGGCGGAGGCGGTGGTTGGAGCTGAGGTTGGGGCTGGGGCTGGGGCTGAGGCTGGGGCTGAGGTTGGGGCTGTGGGTGGGGCTGAGGTTGGGACTGAAGTTGGGGCTGAAGTTGGGGCTGAAGTTGAGGTTGAGGCTGCGGAGGCTGCATAGACTGAGTGGACGCCGCTGGCAGAGATAGAGGAACAGTACCTTGTTCTTCCTCTCCCTCTCTATCGTATCCAGGATAGCCTGCTGCTCCTTGATTATGCCTTCTGACCACGCCCCATCCAGCTGCTGACCCGAACCCCAACGCCTCTCCTGCCGCTCACGTTCGAGCTCGATCCGGAACTGCTCCTCAGCTAGCTGCCGGATGGTCTTAAGGGTAGCGAGGTGTTCAGCGGTTATCCGCTCTCGTTCTTCGGGACTGACAACAGCTTTGGCGAGCTCACCATTGAGCTTCTGTTTGGCTTCCTCAACCATGGAGAGTAAACCCGCCTCGATATTCTCCTTGAGACGGGTCTTCCATGCTTCGTCAGGTTCGAGACTTGGAGGTAGCAGAGCGCTAGAGGGCTGAGAAGGATTCTGCATTAGGGTTGCCATCTAGCTACGTGGCGACCACGGGGTGCAGATGATGTGAATAGGATGGTGACGTTGGGTCTGAGATGATGTGAGGGCGTATATCACGATGGTTGGAGTTGGGGAAGAGGAGTAAGCAGGATGAAGCCGGAAGTAGCCTTCACTTTAGTTAGAGAGGATAGCGCCAAATCGGAGCGATGGGAGCGAGGAACGGGCCTGTGATTTGAACTAACTGCCTCGTGTCAGTACACGCGTTAGAGAAGTTTCTCGACTGACCCTCCCGAACCGTTTAGAAGATGGCGGGGGTAGAGTGCAAACTCACGCAATATGTTCGATAACGCGCATGCGCGACTATAGATGATGGTGGATGATGGGATAGAGTGTACTCGTCGTGATCAGGATCCGAGGCAGATCAGGCCGTTGAGGTGCGGTTGTACATGAGCTGATCTCTGATTATTGTCAACACCGTACCTTGAGATTTCTGATCACGAGTTTTGACACGGGTAGATAACATGATCCCTTACCTCCACTGACTTGTCTTGAGGAATGGGATGGCAGTCCTCGCGTAGGTGGAGGCGACCCTGGCAAACGACCTGAGCTCGGTACAATTAGCCAGTTAACCGCTGAGCAGAGTTGCCTAATCTTACAGGCTCTTTTCCCGCTACTCCAGCTGCTATCAGGCTGGGTTAATTGATTCCCAGACTCGAGGGCTCTTCGTGGGCCGTTGTTTTTTGGTATCAAACAAGAGACGACGATACTGATAATCTTTGGATAATCTTATCTCCAGTAGGTTGTTTGTGCCAGAAGCTGCCATCAATTGCACAATGTTGCGGAAGCTGCTGAGTCTACTGCTGAGTCTAGCTAGGCTAGCAAAATTTGTTCTTGTGCGAAACGGTCCTACTAGCTCTTATCAGATGCACTTCCAGCTGGCTCAGGCTCAGACTTGTCACTTGCAGTCAAGACTCCAAGTCACCAACTTGGTTTTCTTCTCTCAGTCCCAGCAAGTCTCGGGTCTATACTCGGTATCTCCACGAGAACTCTTCAGCACCTGTGGCTCGGGTAAATTCTGCACGCTCTGAGGACCCCCATTTCCGCTGATCCCAGCGTCCTGGACCCACCTTAACTATCGACGTAGGTACCACCGGTCATCGGAGTGGCCGATCTCGTTCCCCGGCTTCCTTACGGTCCCGGGAACGCGACTTGGCCTAGCCCTGCATAAACGAACCAGTTTGAAGCTCGACGAGCAATAGACCAACGGCAGATGTTGAACCCCGAGGAGGTTTGCCATGTAATCCTTGTTAGATCATCAAAATATCGTTGAGACGTACAACGCTGGCCTCACCGTGAAGGCGAGCCCGGGGAAGTTGCCTGCTATTCTCAAATTCACCCATCGGCCGAAGAGTGGTTTGACATAATATCGCTTGACTCTCCTACGTGGCCCTCGTCATTGCCAACGATGAACATAATGATAATCGGCAGGCTGACGGAAGCTTGGTATGTGTCTCATTTCATCACGGAAGGCCTCCGATGAACGCGATTTTCTCGGCTAACTTGAAGTTGCATAGCACCACGCCTCGCAGCAGGAACTAGTAACAACATCCTGTGCGCTCCCCAGTATATCACAGGTCTCGCCTCTACTTGGCCTTCATATGAAGGTCCTGTAGGCCCCTAAGATGCTGGGCAAGCCCACGGTCTGTCCTTCCTGACTGATAATATGTCATCTGTACGCACGCACTCTTAATATCAAAGCTGGATATCATCACCTTCTCGGCCTTGCACCGTCCATGTTTCCTTCTTTCTTGCTAATACGCCTTTCGAAACTTATTCTTGGATGAGAAGGGGCTTCCTGATTGAAGAGCCGCTCGGACAGCACTTTCTTTTCTGGTACTGGATCCAATTAATCTTGGTCGTGTTTCGCCCAAGTGCTGTGTAGTTCCAAGTACTTTGGGGTTTTGAGGGGGGGGAGGATGCTGAGCTGTGCGTTGCTACGAAGCTCAGGCTGTCGTCCAAAACTGTGCTATGTCTTATAGCACGAACAAGTGTATGGTGCCGCTGTCGTTCTAACCATATCCTCAGAGCTCAGCGCTACTAAGCCGTTCTGGTGCCCAATTCCTGTCAAGCCTGTGTGAACAAAGTGTCCACCTACCAGGCACGATTACGGCGGTTGTTGACAGCGCGCTGACCCAAACTAGTGACTGCCTCGAGGCCAACGCGAGGCTGCCAGATCAGGTGATGGCAGCCAGTTGGCAGCCGAACTGAATCATTCCTTGCACTAACTCTGATCTTCCAACTGCATGTAAGTAAGTCTGTAGTCTGTCGCACTGCACCGATTGCTTATCGCCGCTCGCTTATTCTCTCGCAGAAACTCGAACAAAGTTTTTCGGTATGTCTTTTTAACCTCTTTCAACGCCTATATTCGACACGACACGACCTTCTCGACATTGAGCTAAAGACCCTTTATATCCTTTTTTTTTTCCAGCCAGCAGCCATCCCGAAACTACCCATAACCACACAGCATATTCCTATCATGGACCGATCTTCCACCTGATAACATCGCTTTTGGCAAGATTGATACAACCCGATGCAACGAGTCACCAATCGACCCGTGATTTCTATAGTACCCTCATCTTCTGTCCTCCGAGAATTCGTCCTATATTTGTGGCGTCATAATTTTCTCTCAACACTGCTACGTCGACTCACTCCTACCACTCCTACCCTTTTCCAATGCCTCCAAAACGTCGCACACCAGCGAAAGCGGCTGCCCCTGCCGCAAAGGCAGCTCCTCCTGCCCAACCAGCCCCGGCGAAACAAGCCCCCCCTTCAACGAAAGCGGTTCCTCCCGCTCCCGTACAACCTCCGCCACCCCCGCCACAACCCGTTGAGCTCCCTGCCGCCAAAGTGCGGAAGGAATGGAACAAGTTCATCGATACGTGGTATGAACCACAAAAGAAAAAACTCCTCGACAAACTCCAGAAGGACCTCTTGGTCAAATACAAGGATCTCGGCCCCCCCAAGGACACCCAAAAACTTCGCGAAATGGAGCTCTTCGAGAAGCTCGACTCCATAGCTGTGCAACTTACGGAACCCGCACGCAAAGAATGGGAAAGACGCCTTGACGCTGCCCAGCTACGAGAAGACCAATGGGACGATATGTCTGGCGAAGAACAACAGGCTGTTATGGGCGTGTTCATTGGTTTTTTCGACGAAGTCGAAGAGGCAGAATACGATGAAGATACCTCTGCCGACCCGTCTTCTATAGAGGAAGAAGAGAGCGTGTTCGAAGAATCTCAACTCAGAGGTTTTCACAGCTTCCCTTCTTCCAAACTGCCCACTCCACCGACCCCGACCAGGGGCACCTTTGAATTCGTCAGCCCGTCGACGTTCTTCACCAATGGCGTGATCCCATCCAACCCTACAAAAAATTTACCTGCGCTGTCAATTGTGAGTCTTTCAAGATCAACCGTTATGTGGCGTTGACAGAGACTGGACTGTCTCCTAGGACCACTTGGCAACGCTTGGACCATCCAATACAGGACGCACAGCCGAACCTGCGAGCGCTAGCGTCGGTGGGGTGTTCGGCTTCCAGAGCTGGGCTTCGGAAGCTGGAATCGCCGCACAGCAGCCTCAGGTTCAGGTTCAGGCTGCCAAGTCCCCCTCTGCTTCTCAGACTCTTAGCGCTCGTCCCCGTGCGACAGATAACATGTCTCGTCAACCTTCTGCTGCATCCAATCTCTCCTCCCCACCCCTCAAAACCTCTTCGCCCCAGTACTCACCGCCAAATCCCACTACCGGGGTCTCTCCCCCCCTCACTGCAGAGAACCTTCCCCTCGGTAAACGCTACATTGGTCCTATCATCACGGAGGAGGAACCTGATCCAATGGACGAAGAGCTCTTCAAGTCGAAGATGGCTGCCGAATTCCAAGAATTTAAAATCAGCCTCCGTATTCAGATGATCTATCAATTCCACGCCGAAGCTGCCCAGATCGAGATCAAGCTGGTCGAGATGCTCTTAGCCGAAGAGGGTACGAAAGAGAGTCGTGCCCGGGCTGTACAGGAGCACGAGGCGAGCATGATGCTGCTTCGCGATCAGAAGGAGGAGGAGCGGAAGAGGCTATGCAGTGAGGAACGAGAAAAGCGGAGAGAGGAAATCAAACACCGTTTCGCGCAGGTACGGCCTATGCAAACCAAGGATGTCGATCCTCGGGGGACGAAGGCGAACTCTTGGCCTGATCAAGCAGCGCCTCAGCAACGATGGGCAGGACATGCTACTCACCAGAAAGAAAACGTGCCTCTCACCCAACCCGTTGCGTCGTCCTCCAAGCTGGAGCTCCCGGGCATTCTGAAGAAATCCATCAGCGCTCTCTCCCAGGATGAGGCCTCTGCCAACGAGACGATGTTTGCCAACGCTATGGCGACGATGGCTCATGGTAAACTCGGCGCTGCAGGGTTAACCCCCGCCCAAGTGTCGTCCAACGAAGCATTATTCGCCAACGCTGCTGCGATGCTTTCCGCCCAAGGGAAACTTGGCACAGACACCTTGAGCGTACCTCAGCCCCCGAGCATTATGAAAAAGACCAACAGCTCACGTTCGCAAGAGCATGACATCCCTCAGATCACCGTCAACCATGCTAAACCTCCTGCTTCAGCGCCCGTACCGGCAACGACCGCGAAGGGCAAGAAGGGCAAGAAAGGACAGCCAGCCGCACAGCAACCGCTACAGCCTGTTCAGCCCGTCACCGTTACCGAAGAGCTTGACATCGATGCGGAACCTCCTCCAGCGCCATCCTTCTGGGGCGCAGCTGCGACCACCACTAAGAGCGCTTGGGGAGCGGCGTCCGCCCCCGCATCTGCACCCAAAAACAAGCACAGCGCTTTCGTGACGGAAGGGCCAGACCTTGATGCTGCCTCAACGACAGCTCAGGCACCGTCCGGGTGGGGCAGCGTTAGCAAGAAGAAAACTACCCCTGCTGGCAAGAAGGGCAAGACGGTCACTATCACCGAGGAGTCAGATGTCGAGGCTGATCCGATCGTGAGCCCTCCGTCGTCCTCGGGAGCCATGGCAACAAAAAGTGGTTGGGGTGCTGTGAACGGCAAGTCGAAGATGGCACACGTTGTCGTCGAAGAGAGCGAACCGGAACATGCTCCAGCACCACCAGTGACTCCAGTGTGGGGCAAGAAGACCACGAAAGCCCAAGCTCCAGCCAAGTCTACGTCGGCCAAGCAGCCAGTCAAAACAGCATTCGTATCGGAAGAGCAAGAAAGTGATGTCGAACCAGCTCCTGCACCTGCTCGGACAAACAAGCATGCAACCAAGACCGCGTGGAGCGCACCCGCTGCTACGGCCAATTCCGGCACCACCAGCAAGCAAACAGGCAAGAAAGCCACGCAACAGCAGGCAGAGCCACCGCGCCGCGTTCCCGAGATTTCCGCTTTCAAGTCTGTCCGCGTGGAGACTGTTCCGGATCCCGAAGAGGACTGGGCAGAGATCGCTGCAGGTAGCGGTATGCCTGGTGCCCTCGAGTTCGATGCACCAGAGGATGGGGAGGAAGAATACGACGGTGGGAATAGCGCCTGGCTTGACCAGGAAAGCATGAACTATTGGGCCAACGTCATGGCTGGCCAGTCAGAGACGCAGACCCAGGCGGTTTCAGAGCCTACTGAAAAGGCTGGCAAGCACGTTCGATGGACGCCGGCCGTCGACGAAGAAAGTGACGATGAGGAGTTAGGGGAAGTCGATGAGGCCCTGGACGATAACATATGGCTCCAATACGCTATCAGTGGAGGTGATATACCCTCACTAGACAGTGCACCTGCCGAACCGCAAGTAATGCCTTCTGATAACGCGCAACGGGGTGCGGGTAACTGGGAGCACGGGAAGGGGAAGAAGAAGTTGAACCAATCCAATGGCGACAACGGGAATCGCGCGCAGCAGGCTTCCTTCGATAGAGCCGCGTTTTCCGGTGGACAGTGGCCCAAGATGGAGAGCTGGCTATCCTCTACCTCGAGGGCCGGTCAGAGTTCAGGGTCTGCTAGATTCTTTTGATGCTTTTTGAACTTTCGTTTCTTTTATAACTGGCTTGTGTTGTCTGTGAATGTTTGCTTTGATGATATTCGTCGCTTTTTTAAACGCTCTATGTTCTGTGGTGTATTTCTTTACTAGGGTGTGCAGGTTCACCTCGAGTAACTTACTCGCATAATTCTAATCGTGTCTTGGTACCGTCAAAGGGTGTAGTTATAGTCTCTTTTCCATGTGTTCGCAATGTCACGTTTTGGACGCTTGTACTCGGGAGAACTTGAAGCTGGGGAGGGGGAAGGTAGCATGTAAATAATAGTACGCCCCATGATGGGACATTTAAATAAATGACGACCATTATATTACTGATTGAATTTGGGCCGCATTTTCCAAAGCACCGAACCTTGGCAGCTACAGCGACATGAAAATTTTGAAGTTGCGTCTATGCGGCCATTCCAGGGAGAACGGACCGCGAAGCCCAACAAGAACTCGCCAATCCCGCTCCGCTCATAGAGAACCAGACGAATGGAGGTTACGCGCAGTCGAAGCACTCTTCATATAATCGTTTGCACCCTAATATCATTTGCACCTGGAGAGCTTTGGTTATCCTCACCCTGGCCAGCATACTCTATCCTAAATTCAACCCATAACATTAGCTTCGCCGATCAACAGGAGCCTCGTGTATATCATGTGCTTACAAGAGTCTTACTATGAACAAAATCTTCAAACTTTGTTTCACAGTCTGCTCTTTTCCGCCGCTATAGTTTGACAGTTTATCCCCTGGCCTGACACGAGGCTTGGGGAGAAGTTATGGCTGTTCTCTCTGACCCTAGTAGTGGGGAGTTTTTAAGCAGGTGCAATCAGCGACACTAGTTAGCGGCCCGGATTGGTCACTGGAGGTGATCAAAACAGTTCACCATGATCATCAAGGGTTAACTTGGCCCCTCTCACCACCAGTGACCATGATCGTTCATCGATCCATCATCGAAGGGGGGTTTCCTGGTGCACCGGTGAGGGCTTGGGCCATGGGTCACGTCGTTGACGTTGTATCAATGACCAGCAATGGTTTGAGTCAAGTGCGACTAGTATGCCGCACGCTCAGTGAGCTGCAGCGGCATATTGTAATGACTGGACTCGCAATGCATCATGATTCAGCGTCAAGTTTCGTGTAGGGAACGTATATCGCACCAGGAAACCTCGGCTGCGGTGGTCGCCAAAAAAGACACGGTAGGACGACTTCGTGGTTTATGAGAAAGTTGGCGACTGTGCCAGTGATACCAAGGCCGCCCGTCACGCGTGGCATGAAAGGGTTCATAGTAAAGTCAACGATACATATCGCATAATGTAGTTTTACAGGGGCCTATGATCTACACGCTCTTTTCCTCACCCATCTCTTCAGTCATGATGCTCGTAAGGATCCTCGTCACTGCGCCAGCGATCTCCTGTGCGACTGCCTGCTGGGATGGCTGAACTTTGGGGACGACCCGAGTGTTGAATTTGTCTGGGTGGAAGCGCAAGACTTCCACCTTGACCTTGTCCCGTGCGGATTTCCCTTCAACGGAAGGGCGATCAGGATGAAATATGAACGCCCGAACGGCTTCATAGGTGATCTGCTCCATGAAACGAATCCCGCCCAAGACCGGCCAGGGCAGCTCCGAAACATCGATGGGAGGCAAAGCATTATTGTTCCGAAGTTCGTCCCACTTCGCCTCGTAGATGGTGAACTGCTGCACGATGTCACCACCCGGAGGGGGAACTGGAGCATCATGGCGAACTTGTCCTGCGAGCAAATGGGCCTGCCTTTCTCGCTGTTCCTGAAAAAGTCGTTCACGAGCTTCCCTGAGCTTCCGGTTCCGCTCCTCCTGATACTTGCGATGTTTTTCCTCCCTGAGCTTGTGGTCTTGCTCCTGCTTGGCCTTGCGAGCTGCCTCTTCTCGGAAGAGGCGTTCTTGTTCTTCGCGGATTTTGCGCTCCTGTTCTTCGTGAGCACGCCGGCGTTCCTCCTCGCGTCGTCTAATTTCATCCTCCAACTCCTTCTGCCTCCGCGCTGCGTCCTCCTGCCTCTTAGTCTCCTTTTCAACCCACAACTTCGCAGCTTCCCTATCTCTCTCTTCGTGTTCCTTCGTTCTGTTGTTTGTCTCGGCTTCGGCACGCGTCATCCTCTCGCGACACCGTTCCAGATCGTGCGTTAGGACGTGATCGAGCTGAAGCGCCTTAAGCTGCTCCAAGAAGATGTGATCTTCCTCTTCCATATGTCCGTGTTTCATAATCGCCTCTGCCTCTCTACAAAGCCCGCTAATTTCCTCGCGGGTATCGGCCCCGAGACGATCGTGTCGCTCAAGGAGCCTCCTGCGCACCCTGTCCCGTTTCTCTTTCGTACGGTGAGCGCGGCGATGGTAAGGGAGGACGAAGGAGCGGATCGCGTCGCTGTTCATCGTAAGCTGCTTGTGGCCGTACCTTCCCTTCCGGGTACCGGCATATGCCAATGGATCCTGCACAGCAGCGTCCTTCTTGGCCTTCGGCCTTGGTGCCTGGAAGAATTTTGGGGGTGGGGAAGCTAGCCGACGTTCACGACGTTCAGGCAATTTGGGTTCGTCGGCGGCGAAGAGGTCGTTGAGGCACAATGTAGGTGGAGCGTCGTCGTCGGGGTAGCCCTTGGCGGGGCTGCCAAACGGGGTGGGAGGTGTGGAACGAACGTTGGGTCCTTGGAATGGGTTGAAGAATGGCCTCGGCTTGATGTGGTCACGGAACCTGAAACCTGCAGGCTGGCGACCGTGAAGAGGGGAAGATAAAGGAGGGGACGCTTTATAAGGATGATAAAAAGCAGGACGAGTGAACATTTTTGATAGATGACTTGACTTGGGTGAGAGAGAAAATGCGAACAGAAACAAGTCAATTTTGAATGACTCGATACTTGTTAATATAGGTTTTTTGAGGTGATGAGCGAGAGTGGCTTGGTCTCAGACGCGTGGTGATGTGGGAAGACACGTGCCGTCCACCCTGGTGTTCTTATACCTGGGGCACAATGACTTGTTGACGATCGACGGTCCCACTTCCACAAGTTCCACAAAACTCGACCATTTTCGTCATTCAATGCGAAGTCAACATCGGGTCGACAGCGATTGCGCCAAACCTCACCGTACTTTAGGAAATCACCATTGTTCTCCTACCACGTGGAACATATGTTGGCGTCCATAATATGGGGATATTCAGATCTGCAGATCCTGAGAGGAATTAACAATCAACATTCCACCAGAGTCAAGACACAAAGCGTCCGGATGTAATCAAGCGCCCACACACCTAAGGCGATGCTACAGCAATCATGATCACGGTCGGGAAAGTTTCCTCATCAGGTAGCAGGGGCTACAAATGTGGGTGTAACCAAGGGTGGATATGGCTTGCGCCTTCGTGGGTGCTGACCAGCAGTACAGACCGCATCCATGAAACAATCCTGTGTACGCCCTCCAAGGATGACTTGCCTACTGGCCTTCCCACACCTGTGGAACCTATACACGAATCCACGAGTCAAAGCGTGCAACGCGCCAATAATAATGGCGGCCAGGGCGTGCCAGGCTGTGGTCCAGCTGGCATGCTTAAGCCCGCCACCTATACATAAAAGGAAAGCCCCTGTCCACAAAAGGGAATGTCCCAATCATCAGTACTAGTATAAAGCGTGGTCAAAGCAAAACAAAGACACCCTTTCAAACCGTTCCACATCTAGTGTCAAAGCAACAGTCAAAGCAACAGTTCGAAAACGTATTTGAGTGGAAGTGTGACCGACGAACTTAAGCACCCAACAATCCGCCCCACACCCCTCAGCAAGCACATCACTTCCCCAACCTCGAAAGTCACCACCTTTCTAACAATAGCCACAACCATCCCAAGTAACCACGTTCCACTATACATCGTGTTCGCAATCTCATTAGCAAGCAGGTCATTCCAAGTAACATCGTGACATACAGCATGGCCCCTCGCACTCGTAACGCCACCAAACACTCGTCTCCCACCCAGTACTCTTCTCCTGGTCGCTCGACCCGCAACAGTCTTTACGGGAGGCCCCCACTTCCACCTCCAAAGCCTCGCAAGAGCGCCCACGGAGTCTCCACCTCCGTCGCAACGTCCAAGGCCCGTCGGGGTATGCACGTACAGTGGTGTGATGGAGACGAGGAAGAAGCAGGAGAAAACCAAGACGAAGACGTGGATATGGATGTCGACGCGGAGGTCGAAAGCAACGTCACTCAACGCGACGTTACTCCCGCTCCCGTCGCCGGAACAAGCAACTATCCCCAGCGCCAAGTCCTGCAGACCCCAATGCAGCCGCATCCCTTTGACGCTGGCTCTGTCATCCGAACCCCAATCAAGAAAACGAAGCCACTCCAGGCCAGTCCCACGCGTATCGGGGACAAAGGCATCAACTGCCTGTACGAACAGGGTGGCGTTATTAGAGAACGCAATGGCACGGTCAGGGTTACGCTCCCTCACGCGCTGGGCTCGTCTGCGAATCTGTCGAGGGATCAGGTAGAGCAGCTCGAGAACGAACAGGAGAGTAGGATCTTCCATGAGCAGATGGAGAAGCTGTTGGTTCAGAAGAAACAGCTAGAGGAAGAGAACGAGAACCATTCGGACAGCGGATACGAAGACGAGATGGTCACCGGCGAGCTTCCGGTACAGCGACGTGTCCGCACCGCCGACACGAACGGTACGATCATCATGAACCGGAGCGAAGTCGAAGGAGCTATGCCGAGGCTTCGGCAGACGCAAACAAGAACACCACAAATTATTAGAGGGCCAAACGGGGAGTTGCTGGATCATGGGGGTCGCCAGATGCTTGGTCGAGAAGGAACCATCCTCGTTGATCCTAACTTCGCGCCACCGAGACGTGTGCGGCAGCCTGTTCAACCAACACCAACGGAGATCATAAATCATCTCGTACCCAACGAAATCGCCGGCGGTTCCCAAGCTCCGCGTCAGCTCCAGAGGAGACGCTTAGGTCCAGAGGGCACTGAACTCATCGACTGAGTCAATGGTTTCTATTGACAGGAAACGGGGTGTAAAACTCGAAAACTCACGGACCCAAGGGAACACAGTTTTGACCGTCGACATCGCAATGATAGATCTCTTGTTACATGATAGACACCACCCTCCTTTACTTTTATCAAGCCATACGCTCCCTCACCTTTCTGTATCCGCTACTTACTTCGCGGCGTTCGCGTATCGCAGGAACTGGATGACATATAAACACATCAGCCTAATGTCCACTTAGCCTCGAGCGAGTACTCACTGTGATATTATTAAATCTTGCCTTATACTCAGAGTGAGGGAGCGTTAGTCGTCGTCGAGGTTGAGTTGCAGATCGATCATCTAGTGGAGATGAGGCTGAGACAGGCAGAGCTAAAATTGTGCTGAAACATGCCAGCACAACGCCGTCCTGAACAAGGCAACAGCTTGACGGCCTCTCCAATCTATTTCCCACGGTACTATTTCCCAACGACCATGGCATCTCCACCAAAGCCATGGGAGCAGGGGGCTGCGCGACCCCCTTCAGCTTCAATACCAGCTTCCTCTTCATCACTGCCATCGACTGCGACCACAGCAACGTCATCCACGGTCCCAGCATCCACATCATCCTTGGAACCACCATCAGTTCCCGCACGCCCACTGGCGCTGTCTAACCCTTCCATGTCGACCTCACCATACAGTACCACCGCTTCGCCGTATAATACCCTCTCCCCTTACTCACCGTACTCACGGCTCGGTTCCACTTACTCTCCATATGGCGGCGGCAGCATGTATGGAGGTAGCATGGGATATGGCGGAATGGGCGGTGCCTACGGATACGGAGGATATGGAATGAACAGCATGTATGGCGGCGGGATGCCAGGAATGGGAGGCATGGGTGGCATGGGTGGCATGGGCATGTACCCCGGCATGGATCCAAACAACCCCTCCCTCACCCAGACCCTCGAAACAACGACACAACACACCTTCTCCCTCCTCCACTCCATCGTACAAACCTTCACAGGTGTATCACAAATGCTCGAGTCGACGTTCATGGCGACACACAGCTCCTTCTTTGCCATGGTGGGCGTTGTGGAGCAGTTCAGTCACCTCCGCAATGCGCTAGGGAGTGTGCTGGGACTATTTGGACTGATGAGGTGGATGAAGGAGCTTGTCACCGGGAAATCCAGTTCGTCGATGCAGGGAGAATTCAGGGAGTTCATCAACGGGAAACCCGTCCAGGGTCCCCTTGGCCCACCTGCACCAAAACCGAGTAGGAAACCCCTTATCATTTTCTTCCTCGCCATCTTTGGCGTGCCCTATGCTATGTCCAAACTCATTAAAATTTTAAACGAGCGCGCTCAGCAGCAACAGGCTCAGATCGGCGCTCAATTGGGTCCGCTTGATCCCTCTACCCTAGCGTTCGCTCGGGCATTGTACCCCTTCACACCCTCTTCTCCTTCCGAACTCGCTCTCAAAGAGAACGATATCGTCGCTATAATGGGCAAGCTTGATCCTACGACGGGAATGGAAGTAGATCCTCGGCTGGAAGTTGAGAGCGAATGGTGGAGAGGGCGGACGCGCGATGGGAGAGAGGGTTGGTTCCCCAAGAAATGGGTGGAAATACTGGAGCGAAGGAAGCTCGCAGAGGAGCCGAAGAAAATAGTCTGATGCGTTTCCGAGGTATTCCGACCATACTTGTCCAATGTTTTCCGTATATTTTGGTACATTTTTGGTACACTTGTAATCTTGTATTTTCGTGAGGAATGTGTTACATGTCCATTCCCTGGAGGATAAGCTTTGGGAACCCGGGATAGCATTGTCTGCAGCAGCCCGATACCAAAACTCTAGGATGGAAATTAACGAATCAGACTGAGAGGACTAGGGGATAGCTTACGTACTGATTCACGAAACCTCCACTGGCGGGGTCACCACTACATTTTTGAATTCTTCAAGTTCGCGTTCACCGTATCACTTTGTGCAAACCCAGCACTCCCTGGCCTTTGCAAACGCGATGGCCACTTTTAGCGTTGCCTCTCTGTACCAATGGCCTCGGTACTGTACTCCGAAAGCACGAGAGATTGTACTCAGCATCATAAAGTCTGCTAAAGAGCCCTTGTCTACCAAGGACATTTACAACTTAGCAGTTGAACGTACGGGTGTCGAGCAAGCAACAGAGAGCCCTCGCGATATCTTGAAACGCTTGGAGAAAGCTCGGGATGCTGATGGGACGCCTCCTCCTCACCCCAGCGAGGAGATACGTTCCCTACGGTAGGTTCTCCGTCTACCTGTTTCTAGCCTTGGCCGAGGCTAGATGAAAACAGCCAGAGCTCACGCGATCTGTACCTAGGTATCTGAAGACTGTCGTCCTACGTGACTTAGCGGCCAAGCACCACGTCGAGAAGGTCATGATGCAAAAGACTCTTGATGCGAAAGAAGTTGAACGAAGACTAGTAAACGTGCCACGACAGGAGCAAAAAGCAGTATACAAGAAGCTCTCTAGGCCTTTCAATGCTTGGCTTTGGAAACCTAAGCTGGAAGTTCCGGCTTCCCCAGTGAAGTGCACGAAAGCTGTTGGGGATGCACTGCTAGGGGTTAGGGAGTTGTCTCCGGCGGCGGTTGGTGTGGGCGAGGACTGGAGCCATTTGAATAAACGGAGACAACGGGCGAGGAAGATGAAGGTGGAGAGGGACTTGCAGAGGATGTTGGATTTGCAGAAGGTGCAGAGGAAAGCAGCACTGGCGGCTTCGCGTGCGCAGGAGGCTCGCAGGGTTGTAGCCTACCCATCGGGTACAGAGTCACATCCACTACCGACGCTCCCCCCTGCATGATGTATATCATCAACGTAGATAGTTGCTATTTACCTTGATCCTTGAGCTCGAGCAGGGGTGAACTATTATGTCGCTTCGACCTCCCTTTGAGGGGTTGATCTTAGTGAAAGGTGGCACTTTGGGCTTGCTTGTTCTTAGTTCACAGTTAGTTGTACAGCAGAATAACTATGGGCCCTCCACGTCGATCTCGCTCAAATTCTTCTGTATCTAATCACAATATTGCCACTAGCCATCATAACCAGCGCTTCAGGCAACCCTCAACGCATCCTCCACTCCCTAGCTCAGACCCCCCTCACCAAGATCCACTTCCTCAAGTCCACTCAGGTCTTGGCATGTCCCCAGCGTCTCGCTATATGGCCAACATGAAAGTTATCCGTCGTAGAGACTCCTCCATTGTATCTATATTTGATCAATTTAGCCATGTCTGTGTGTATCATCATAACGGGGACAGGTGGGAGAAGCAGGGCTATGAAGGAAGTATGTTTTTGTATGAACGGTACGCATCCCCCCTAGATCTCGTCTTTCTCTTTGCCATTTCTCACAATTTGCCTCTGTGTCGTCGGGTTTGGGGAATTGTAGTGACTCCTATCCACCATATGGACTCTACATTATGAACCGTGTTGGCATGGATGACTACATCCAACGATTATACCCTGAAGACAGTGTCGGGGTTCATGGCAGCTACTTGATGATGCGCCATTATCTCGATTTTACCTCCCGCCGATTAGCAGAAACACGCTCCAAGCTTCCGTTATCCATGCAAGATGGCCCCGCCACCAAGTTTGCGCCCGAATTCGCCATCGCCGACCCTGAGAAGCTTCAAGACGCAGACAAGGGTCATTCGCAAACGGTTGGATTGTGGTGCTTTGCTACGGATGCGAGGGAACCGATGACGGATGTGTTGATGAGGTGCGTAGTCCTCGATAATCGGCATGTCGATACGTGGTTCACGCTTTTTGCTGGTAGGTTGCATGGGTATATTAAGAGAAATATGCCCTACCCTGACGAGTTCAGATATGGTCCTGAGCGACCCCCGCCTCCAAACTTCCGATCTACATCTAGAGCTAGCGGTGAGTCCTGTTTCTCAATAAATTCGCAAGTGGCTCATCATGATTCAGAACGCGGACACCATTTCCGCTCTGTATCAAGCGCCTCAAATAACAGCAGCATCCATAGTATATCCGAGTCAGGAGAAGAGGACGACCCTCCAGCTCCATCCAACACCACACCTGCCAATGACCGCAACGTCTCCGAGCTTGACAAACTCTTCGCCAAACTCGGAGGCGTAGCATCAAATGGACCTTCCAAGTCACAGGTGCAGTCTTCAAGCGGTACGAGTGGATCTGGGACCACAGCTGCAAGTCTCCTAGCAAGTTTCTCTGCTCCTTCGCGCGCGATGTCTGTGCCTCCACCCTCGTCTTCGACTGTGACAGCTGCCTCACGCGGCCTTGCTCTCTTGGACACCATCTTTGCATCGGCCACTCCACCACCAGCTCGCGCTGCCTCTCGAAGCGGCTCCACCTTTCAGCCTCAACCTGCTCCCGCCTGCTCCCAGGACCCCTACATATTATCCCCCAAGCCGACCTCTACTGCCCTCCCGCAAGTTCTCAATCAAGAAGTAGTATCATCTCTCCTCGGTCTTCCCCCATCGCGTGCCTCCTCTGTACGGTACGAAGGGGACAACGAGGCCAGCGACGATGGCGCTTCCGAGCCCGGGTCTCTGACTGCGTCTATTCCACAGGTCCTCGTACCCGCTACAGATGCAAACGAAAACGACGGAGATTGGAAGATTGGCGGTCGAATACTGGGGGATGTAACGCCTCGTCCTGCGTTACGCGGGTTCGGGTCTGATATCAACCAGGTCAGCGATCTCCTCACGGCTGCACGCGTCGAGCGGCAGCACAATCATTACCACACCCCTTCCTCAGGTGCTCAACTCCAACTCCCTCCATCAAGTTCGAATACTACAACTACCTCTATCTCCTCAGACATCGACTCTACACCAAGGATTGACTCTCACCAACCTCGCACTAATCACAACTCCACAATTGGTCCAGCTGTGACGGCAACCAACAATGCACCCAAACCGCGACCACTCGTTCCCTTTGAAGCCGACTCCGACCTTTGGCCATACCCACGTGCCCCATTCGTCGAGACGGATTCCGACGTCATTGAGCTCGACTTTGCTGATACAAGCGCATTAAGCGATCCCGATGCCTTTGAGAAACGGGTCGCCAAAGGAAAGAACAGACAGAAGAGGGGAAAGAAGGACCGGCAGAAGGAGAGAGAAGAGATCGAAAGGAGTTGGGATTTTCCTGCCCCGCTGAGCGTTGCTTCACTTGCAGTATCCGCACCCGCACCTGCACCTGCACCTGCACCCGCACCCGCACCCGCATCCGCACCCGCATCCGCACCTGACCCACCTCACATGGTGAATGGGAAGGCAAAGCATCACGTCCGCGCCGAGTCCTCGAACTCTGTGTCGCAATCGACCAATGCGAATGCCCACACGCACGCCCACTCTGCGAAGGTCGACATGAACGGTATACAATCCTCGCTCTTGTCCGCCTTGTCGTCCCAGAACAGCACTGACCGCCTGAGCAAATTGTCAAGGAAGGACTTTGTCAGTGAAGTCTTGTCCTTGATTTACGTGCGTTTCTTTTGATTTCTTTTCCAATGATGCCTATGTTGACGGAAATGATTAATAGACCAACACGCAATTCGTCGACGACCTTTATCGAGAGTATGCGTCTCAGGCTGGCTGAGGATACGATTGATGAGAGTGCTGATCTTTATTCGCTCCCCACTCATACAACGGTTTCATTGAAGCTCGAATCCCGGAAACCAATCACTATGTATGTTTGAGGTAGAGTACCAGTCATTGTTCCGTGCGATAAAATCAACAAACACTCTTCACCTTGCGGTCTCCATCTCCTATTCAGCCTAATCTGCTCATGGTTTGTAAGGTTCTGCCCTGATGCCAGTACAGGTCATCAAGGTTCCAGGCGTAAATGATTGGTTCAAGAGTTGCTCACAGGGCTGTTGAACCGCGGGCTAGTTTGGATTTCGAACATACGACCGCGCCTGCCTTAAGTTGTGCAAGACAAAACTTGCATAAAGATCTGAACATGGCGCTACGACAGCATCATCGTGAGACAAGCTGCAAGCACGGAGTAGAATCATTTGAAATTGACGTTACAGGACGGCGAGCCTTGAGTGTAGGGGGACGCGTGCATGGGAAGGCCTTGACGCTATGGCCCACGGGAGAGGTGGGTGCCATTTAGTGAGGCGGCGGAGCCACGCAATAGCAAACGACAGCGACCAGCGCACTACCTAGTGACTCAAGACGGCGGGAGCGGATCTGGACGACGTAGCCACAAGCACGCAGCCCCTATGATCATAACCGTCTCTCTTCACTTGAGGTCAAGGACCAGCACATCGATGCAAGACCTACTACCGTACAGCATGAACAAAGACAACTCCCTCCTGCAAACACACTCTGACCTGTACCCGCAGGTCCTGCCACCATTGACATTAAAGACGATGGACGTACTCCTATCTACTCTTCACAGCTACATCGTCCGCACCTGGTGCGATGCCATCCTCCCATTGACACCTGCCCAACCACTTGCCCATCAATCATGTCCTTACCGATGTTCGCCACTACAAATACCGGCTGGACATGGTTCAGCACGAATACATGCACTTATACATCTTACGTCCCCCCCCTCTTCCCCCCAGACCCCTCACCAGAACCAACGCTACTGCATGAAGGTACCCCACACTATCCCAGTCGATGAGACCGCAGGCAAGCCGGGACGTCTAGCTCGAATTGGGATTTTTGGCCCTGCCATTGATGAGGTCGAAATCCTTCCACAAGGACCTCTGGGAGCCAACTCCCAAGACCGTCACCATCTACTTAGTGAACTGCAGTGGGGATTGGCGGGCGCCCCACCAATCACCAAAATCTCAGAAATATTGCTACACATCAGTAACTTGAAACCTACCTATAATATCTTTTCGACACAATGCTACTTTTTTGTCCGGGCAGCGTATGAGACTTTCAACCACATCTACCCTTCGTACGAACACCATGGAAAGAATTCCTCAAAAGCACTTCTTTTGCCTTGGCGCGGGAACATCTTCCGCCATCAAGATTTCCAAAACCATCGCATCCTTCTACAGTACCCTCCACGGTGTTGATCAGCTCAAAGCTAGTGGGGACAGGGGGGATGAGCCAGAAGGATTGGGTAGGAGGTTGGTGGACAAGGGGGAGGGGCCAGAAGGATCGGGTAGGAGGTTGGTGGACAGCGGAGTGGCGGCGGACAGGGGGGTAGGGCGAGAAGGATCGGGTAGGTTGGCGAGCAGCGGTGCGGGATCTCTGCCAGCAGCGGACAGACTGCCACAGAGTATATCTATGCCTGCTGGCGTCCACAGGCCGATCGTGCATGTGGAGCCCATGCAGGGATACCTCGCAGTAGATTTCCTTGCCAGATTTGTTGAGGGATTTAAGGGATCTGTTTCGATGACAATCACTACAGATATGTAGAACCTTGTACCATAGCTTGCACTACTGTACTATTCCGCACCTCAGGCCTCAAGTTTCTAATCCATTGTCCTTGTTCTACGGCCACAAGAACCCAGAACCTAACATATATTCCAACAACTTGAAGCAGTACATGGACGCGGACTACAGCTGCATTGCTTCCTCCTTCTCGTACCCCGGGTTCTTTTGCAGGATGGCAAATCCTTCCAGAACATGTGCGAATGGAATGTACTCTTCCGTAGCCAGCTCTGCTCTTTCGGTGGTACCCAACCGCACTGGCGTCTGGTGCGTCTGGAAACCAGAGATCGTGCGAGGTTTTCCGGCTTGACCGACGACGTCAACAGCCTAAATGACAGGATGAGTCGCGTTGCGGTCGCGATAGGAAGATCTGGCTTACCTGGCCCACACGGACCGTAACCGGAAGGCTCTCGAGGTTCTCGTTGAGAGTAATCAAGAACCGTGGGTACATAGCAGTCACTAGGAAGTACAACATCCAGTGATACCTGTCCAAGATGACTGTAGCGCGTTTAAACTCGGGTTTAGAACAGATGTAAAGGCAAGGCGTTGACTTACAGGCTTTGGCGTCCGTGAATGCCATAATTGTCGTCAGCAAACCGGCAATAGCTGGTCGACTCATGATATTGCGGTCGGAGAAGAAGGGATTGAGCCCTATCGTGCCCTTGCCCATGTGCACTAACCCTTGGGCGATGCGCACCACAAACAAGCAGTCGGGTTCCTTGTAGTAATACCCAGCGAGTTGCCTGAGCATCTGCGCAAGACGAGCATTGTTGGTTCCCGCGCCAACCAGACCCATAGCGAAGATAGCATTGAGGGCAACTTGAAGGTCGTTATCGTGACTGTATTTGGATAGTGTGTCGAGCACAGGAAGTTGTGGATTTGACGCGCTGATGAGACCCAAAGCTAGAGGGACAGATTTGCGGATGATGGCGTCACCGTAATGCATCTGTAGTAATTCACGGTGAGTATGTTGCACGACGCTGGTGTTCAATACCTACCAGGTGGTTGAACTGTCTCATGGACATTTCTGAGCCAATCTCCTCGCCCATAGCGATCATAGCGACACCAAGGACAGCAAAAGATTGGAACGTATCATCTGGCTTTTGCTCGTCCTCTTTCTTTTCTTCCTTCTTTTCTTCCTTGTCCGCCTCTTCCTTCTCCTTGACGGCCTCTAGGTGTTCGCCACAAAGATGAAGCAGTCGCTGTACTCGCAAAACGTTGCCGGTAGCCGCAAATGAGCAGACCTCTACAAGGATCTGTGCTTGTTTTGAGATTGGGTGCTCGATCGCTTTGAGGGTTTCGAGCGTTGCGTCCGATGCATCCTGAAGACCTGGAAATTCAAGATTCGACTTATTTTCCATAGCGCGGGAAGGAGTATATCCTTACCAACAAAAAGGAGGGCAAGCCCCAGTGCCAAAAATCGTCCCCACTTATCGCCAAGTGCCTTGTCTTCTCTTTCCATCAACGTTTGGAGAATAGTGCTAGTAATTTCACCATTGCCACTCCCGACGAACACAAAACCGAGAGAAAGCGCGCTCAGCGCTGCAACCTCCATCGAGGTAGTCTCATCTGCTACCGCGGGCAGAAGCAAGGAAAGTAGGTCCTCACGATGCGAACCAGCATACGCCAGTCCCAGACCAACGATTGATGCGGTTTTAAGTGATAATGACGGGTTTGTCGTGTAATCTCCGAGAAGGGCCAGAGCAGCATCGGCTTCCGTACGGACGCCTGCGTTCAAGAGACCAGTAGCGAGAAGGGCACCGGCCTTGATGTGTTCCTCAGAGGAGTACGTGTACTTGTCGATGTGACTGAGACCAATATCAGTGTCCCACAACAGACTGAGTCCTAGACTGGCCGCAGCACTCATCATGCCTGTGTCATGTTAGCCGACGTAGATAACCAGGAATGTGACGGACCATGATCCTTGTTCTTGTACACCCAGCTATTTCCCTCCTCGGCCTCAACCATGAGCTTGTCGTTGCCGAAACCAGCATTTACGAACGCGTTGACGAAGGTACCGGCTAGGTTGCCCCGTGCAGAATCGACGTTGGCGGATATGCCTGCTCCTGTGAGAGCAAAAAAAAAAAAGATATAATTGAACTCAAGCTGACAGTGAATTTGAGGCAAAGCGCGAGGCTTACGCGTATTCTCAAGATGGCTCTTGTACACATCTTCCAAACTCTTGGGTTCCGCAACGCCGACTTCTTTTCCAAATTCTTTGAAGAACCTGCTTAGATGTGTGTTGCTGAGGCACTCGATGACATCTTCGGGGAGCTCCGCCTCTGCATCGGCGTCTTCTGACGCAGGAGGTTGCAGCCACTCTAATGGTATCTGGGCGCGAGCGAGGAGAAACGCGAGCTGGCGTCTCATCGTCCTGGTTTAACATTCAGTAATGTAGGACCGGCAAGGGGGGAAAAAGACCAACGGATTTCCAGAGGCGTCAAAGTCCTGTCGAATTAGTTCTGCATCGTTCAGAAGAACAGCTATGCTCAAAGCTTCAGGGAACTTTGAAAATTGAAGATAGACTTTGTGAATTGTTCGAAGGAAGGTGACGTCGTCAGGAGGTGGGAGAAGGGTTACACAACTGAAGCAGGTTCAATAAATGAATAGAAGTCTAAGCGTACAATTGCTTACCGATCCATGTATGTGCAGACGCGTCCGAATGTGTTTATATCCACCAATCCTGCTATTCGATCTACCATTTCAAGCTCAACGAAAAGGTCCACAGCGTCGGGTTCGGCGTTGTGACTGAGAAAGAACTTTGCACACTCCAATGCAAGTGCGCGTAAATCTTCGATCGTCCCAGGAATCTTAACAGGCTCCGGTCTCGCGGCTTCAGCATCGTCAGCGGTGGGAGGGGGCGCAACAGCATCTTCGCCTTCTTGTCGGATAGTGTACTCCTCTCCAAGCTCCGCAGCAAGATGGCGAACGTACTCATGCCCCCAAGAGCCTGGCTCCGGTATCGTTGATGATGCAGGGAGGAAGGAGGCAGAGAGTAGGCGATACCTAAGAGTCCCTCGGGGCTGGGTATCTGAGTATGTCATCGCAAGCACTGACAGGATGTCTGCAAAGAGACTCTGTTGGAAGATGAGACCGGCGTCACGAATAATGTGGAGCCACCTACCTTATCTTCTGTCGGTGGCCAAGAATCGAAAAGTTTCTGAAGTTCAGGGTAATGAGGATGGAGGAACTTCAGAGGCTTGGGGACCGATGTCATGGATGAAGTAGAAGTTCGTATCAATGTTCGTAAGGTTTCGAGAGCAGGACGATATAGTTCTGTGTTGGGTTCCTGATCGAAAGTTCAGTCCTGTGAGTTCAAACTACGTGGTATGGCAATGTACCTTTAATCTTTCGACGAGCATCTCAAGTTCAGATTTGAGCTGAGCGTCCTCCTCTGACTTTAATGTGAACAGTCAATATTTCACATGTTGATCACGCTATTCCGACGTACCAGCTCCTCCTCCTCATCTTTCTTGTCCCCATTAGCTTTAGACGGGCCAGCCTTCTTGTCTGTAGCCTTCTTGACTTCCTCCTCCTTCTTCTTCTTCTTTGGGTCTTCTGAGGAGACCTTGATGTCTGCAGTTGCGCGCTCTGCCATAGTTGATGTTACCGGAAGTCGATTGGACTGCTCACGAAGTAGATGAGGACGCGCGTCGTAGCTCGTCGACCAAAAGCGGCTGTTTGGCAAAGGCTTCCGTTCCAAACAACCGCCGCGACCACGTGATCCTCTAATCTTAACATGAACAAACAGCTCACAATTCCTTTTCGATCATTGGACCGTGATTATCATAATATTATCAAACATGGCAAAGGTGCGTCCATTTCACATTACAGTACACGTCAAGAATTCTATCACTCTCTACAGGGTCGAAGGGGTCGACGTAGCATCAAAAAGAACAAGGCATCCCAGCAGGACGATGACCGAGGCATGATTGAGCAAGCGGATATGAACAATGAGCGGTTCACTGCATACTACCGAGCACAGAATATAATTCCAGATGATCAATGGGACAGCTTTATGGAATCACTGAGACGCCCTCTTCCCACCACATTCCGGATCACTGGAAGTAGAGAGTATGTATATCCCCCCTCGCGTATCCGTGCTCACTTCTCATCTTTATCGAAGGACAGCCCACACCCTTGGGATTACGATCAAGGAGACGTATGTTCCTCTGTTGAACAATGTCATCTTCGAAGACGAGGTTATACCCCCTCCCGCTCAAATCCTTTGGTGAGCTTGAACTGCGAGCGCTTGGAGGATCACTGGGTCATGGATGTGTAGGTATCCCGAGGGACTTGCATGGCAATTCAATGTATCCAAGAAGGTATTGAGGAAATCACCAGAGTTCAAGAAGTTCCACTCCTTTTTGGTGCACGAGACGGAGGTGGTCAGTCATCTCAACCAACACGGCTTACCAATCGTCTTACGCTTTGCCTAGGGAAATATATCACGCCAAGAGGCAGTGAGCATGTTACCCCCAATCTTCCTTGACGTCCAGCCTCACCATAAGGTAAGGCCATTGGTTGAATCTTGTCACGAATTTAGTACAACCGTGTACAGGTCATTGATATGTGCGCAGCACCCGGATCCAAGGTATTTATCTCCACACTCCATCCATTTGCGTAGTCAATCGTGATCTAAGACAGCTCAACTCCTCGAAGCTTTACACGCAAATGACACGGCAACCTCGACGTCGATCCCGCCCGGTCTCCTAATTGCAAATGACAGCGACGCCAGACGTTCGCATCTTCTCATCCACCAGTCTGCCCGCCTCCCAAGCCCTGCTTTCATGGTTACCAATCTGGACGCGTCGATTTATCCGGTGCTTCGGTCAGGAACAGCTGATAAACGTCGCTCGGTCAAGAAGACGCCTAGCCAGCTCTTATTTGACCGCATCCTTTGCGACGTGCCATGCAGTGGAGATGGCACGCTGCGGAAGAATATCGGAATATGGAAACGTTGGCAGCCGATGGATGGGAATGGTTTGCACGGGTTCGTTCCATCAAAAATGATGCTCTACGCACTGCATGACATTTTCTCCAAGGCTGCAAGTACGCATTCTTCAACGCGCGATGCGGATGCTTGAGCCAGACGGCCGTATTGTATACTCCACGTGCTCTCTTAATCCAGTTGAAAATGAGGCAGTCATAGCTGCTGCTCTCAATTCTAACCCAGGTACACGAGTTTCAAATTATCACCCGTGCCTACTAACTCCCTGCTGCTAGAGTTTGAACTCGTGGATGTCTCATCGCAGTTACCCGAGCTAATTCGTCGCCCTGGTATCACGACCTGGACACCGACTGTCCATCGTTCAATTGATACCTCTTACACTTCATGGAATGCATTTATCGAGACCATCCCCGAAGAGAAGCGTGCGGAGTCAAAGATGTTCGAGACCCACTGGCCGCCCAGTAATTCGGATTCACTGAACCTTGAGCGCTGGTTCGTAGCTCGTAACCTGTGGATGATATGCTGATCCTGAGGTCCCTGAGTGACTTAGCATGCGCGTTTACCCACACATTCAAGACACTGGTGGATTCTTTGTAGCCGTATTAGAGCGAAAATCCAATCATGAGCCCTCTACAAGCAAGCACGCACCGTAAGGCCGCACTCTTTGTCACCGCCATTTACTAACGAATCGACAGGAAACGGGGCGCCGAGGATGAGGACGTAACTGCGCCAGAAACCAAAAAGCCCAAGCTCGAGATTGACACCTCTTCACACCAGCTCGATGAGGTGCCTGGTGCTGACATGTCGTCCATGGAGTCAGCTGGTGCCGCAGAAATTGACACGATTATGGATGAAGAGGAACCGACGGCGGAGCTAACGCAAGCCAGGCCGACTGCACATACAGGCAAAATCAAGGTATCTGACCCATCTTTCAAAGAAATGCCCTACACCTTCGTAGCACCAGACGACCCCGCACTGGCGACTTGCAAGTAGGTCTCTCATGACTGCTACTCGCCTATAAAGTGTTGATGAATTTGCCACTACAGACAACAACTCAACCTAACCTCCGACTTCCCCTCTTCGAACGTCCTCGTCCGCAACCCCGAAGGTGAAGCCGTCCGCTCGTTCTACCTCACCAACGACCTCGTCAAATCTGTCATTTTAAACAACGACTACACGCGACTGCGACTCATGACAAGCGGTACCAAAGTCATTACGAAGCAAGAGGCGGGACGGGGCATGGACGCACAGTTCCGCATCCTTGGCGAAGGCCTACCCGTCATCCTTCCTTATGTTACCCTGGAGGCCATCATGACAGCTGATTTCCCGACTCTCAAGATACTCCTGCAGACGCATTATCCGCTGTGTGCGTCCTTCCCGGAGCCATTCAAGTCAGCCATTGAAGCCAGAAGTGAGCTAACGCACGCTGAATAAAACTCGTCACTGACCCCTTGCAGGTACCGGTAGTCATGTCGTGCGCTTCCCAGCCTCGCAGTCTGCCGATACGACGTAAGAGGCACCTGTCATATCATCTTTCGAGGAAAGCTAATGTGTAATGGGATAGTCTGTCGAGAGAGCTTGTATTCCCATTGTGGAAGTCGAAGATTTCTGTGGCTCTCATGATCGACAAGAAGGCAAAAAGGTTCGTTCATCCTGGATCCCACTTACTCTCCACAACTCACCTTCGTGACAAACAGCGCCCTAATTCTACGCCTCTTTGGGGAAGACATCACCATCGCTGCTCGAGAACCGGGAACAAAGAGGCCTGCGACAACAGACGCAGTTGCACCTGATGAGCTCAACGATCTCGAGGTTGGGGACAATGAAAAGGACGGAGATGTAGACGAAGATGCAGATGCAGATGATATTGATACAGAATAGCGAGAATAGCGGGTGGATAAGTATATGTACCAGACAGCGACTGTGCAAACAAAAGCAAATGGGCACATGCATACATGCCAGACACGGCTACTTAACGGGTCACGACGAGCATCATACCGACGAAATCATCGACTGTACCCAGGCATTCCCCTCTATCCGTGGGCGGAACTCCTCCACACATCGACGCAGTTCCTCTAGCTGGGCATCTGCAGAGACATCTTCCATAACAATGTCATCGCCATCCGTCGCTGAGGTCTCTGCCCACTTTCGGAGGAGATCCTCAACAATCTGGATTCCTTCTTGTGTTACTTCATCGGAGTGCTGGGGCTCGGGTTGTTGGCCCACTGCGAAGTCTTCAAGTTCGTTCGCCTTGCGTTTAGCGAGCTATAATAGGAGTTGGATGAGTAATTTTTTGATGAGCTGGGGGCCTGCATACTTTGACAACATTTTCGGGGAAATTCGCTAGGTGAGCAACGTGTATACCAAAGCTCTGATCCGAGACCCCTAAAATCCCCAGATTACAACAACTCAGCGTACGAAAGCAACTACATTCAGGACCAATGACGTACCGGGTTCAACCTTGTACAGAAGCGTGATGTCCCGTTCCTGTGAGCTTTCCTCTTGTGCGACATGTGCGACGACATGCAAGTTCTTCACGTGTGGGATTTCTTGGTCGAGCGCTGTTAGTTCATGAAAGTGGGTCGCGAATAGGCAAAAGGCACGAATTTTTGAAGCAATGTGTCTATCATAGGGAGATGTCGTGAGATCGGATAACAAGAGGACCCTTTAAAAGACGTACTCTGAGATCGCCCATGCGAGCCCAAAGCCATCATACGTGGATGTTCCTATCAGCCGTTCAGCACACCTGCAAACATCATCCAGGAACGCCTAGACTACGTACCTCTTCCTAGCTCATCAATGACAATCAACGAGTCCTTTGATGCCGACTACAAAATACCTCACTCAGCCCTGAGAACAAATGAAACGAACGCCAGAAACTGACTCTGAGGATTGACGCTGTCTCAAGCATCTCGGCCATAAACGTCGACACGCCTTTGAGCTGTGAGTCACCTGCACCAACACGACACAGGATGGAATCGAAAACTGGAAGTGTGGCGGAGGAGCAGGGAACAAAGCATCCAGTCTGGGCCATGAGAGCTATCACACCGACCTGGCAAATGGTCAGTTGACTACCACCCGTCGACATGGAATGTACAGCCATACCTGTCGGATGTAAGTGCTTTTACCACCCATGTTGGGGCCAGCTAGGATGGTAGTTATGATGGTCAGATATTAGCAGGAAAGAAAGAAAAAAAAGGAAAGACATACTGATAATTTGGAACTCTCCTTCCCCTTTCACCATTTCGACATCGTTAGGTATGAAACTGATCTCGTCTTGTACTTCAAGACATGGATGTCGTGCATCTTTCAGAATGAGACTGCTCTCGCCTCGACACACCAATCTATGTCAGTTCTTACAGAGGGCGATCATGGCAAACACACCTCTTTCAAGAACCGTGGGCTTGACGTATGGTTCAGGCGCATTTACTGACACGTGTGCGAAGCTATGTGCACGTATGATGAGACATTGTACGTAGGTTGGAGAAAATGGAGAACAGACCTCACGATCACATCCAAGTGCGCAAGGATATGATCCAGATTTTCAAGTACAGGGGTATACGTTGCTATGATTGCCTGTCAACTCTCCCTTCGCGCACTGCATAACACAATATACTCACAGGCGATACTGACAACCTCTTTCACAAGCCCCGACTGAGTGCGTTGATACTCCTCGGTCGTTTCTTGGTACTCTGTCGCAAGACTTTTCAATGTCTTGGTGGTAAAGTACACTCCAGACTTGATCGTTCCGAGCTCGATATACTTTTTGTTCTTCCCGATGACTTTTGCATCCTAGCCCGAGAAGTCCCACGAATTTCAGGATAAGCGGAGTTGGTAGGACGAAAAATAGGCTCCATGGAGCGAAATCGATCTATAGGACTTACATTCTTGGTAAGCCTGAAACAATACCCATAAGTCGCCGAGTTCTCCAGATGCAGCTTTTTGTCAAGTTCGAGCCCAAGGTCCTTCCCAGCTGCACGGTGCTCGGCATCAAGCCCATCTCTCGTCTGGAGGTTTTTTCGGTAGTTAATTAGCCAGTCAACCAGATCATTTACCAGGCCTGGTTCAAGTGGACCACGGACTCCCAACTCCTAGACCGCAGGTAAAGAGGGTGACGAACTCACCTCCATGAGTTTGGTAGCTAGCCCCTGCAAGCCCTCATCATACTCAGGTTTAATCGCATACGTATGTGTGTCAAGCGAAGCAAGATCAAGCGTTGTCTCGACCATGTCAGAGTACTTGGAAAGATTGGTGGAAAGGACCTGTACAAACGTGTGTTCCAGAGTGGAATTATCCTTCAGCATGCATGCATCCAGGAGTGGCCAGGGTGGTGGGTGCAGAGACGTACTCTGAAAGGTCCCAAATACACATCTTCCACGAGTGCCCTGTGTGCTTCGTGTTCGTACTCGATACCTTCGAGGGTTTCAAGGAGCCCTGGCATCTGTCCGTGCAACCATTGTCAGCACACTGCGAGCACACCCGACCCTCAAGCAAAAGCGCAGATTAAAACACCCCACCTTCAACACGACCTGATATACCCGGACGACGTCCTCGAGAGAAGCGATGCCTTTCTTGAACCGTTTGCTCAGTCGGTGGAGGTCGGGCATTAATTTCAGGTAGTCGTCCTATTTTACGGTGTTTGCAGATTTTAACGATGAACGGGCCTGGGTGTGACCAGACAAAAGATACATTACCTGTAGTACGCGTCTCGTCGAGGAGTCGTCCACAAAGGTTTCTACTAGGTCCTGTCTCTTCCCTGTTGAGCCATGCCATGCCAGCATCAGCATAGGAATGGTGGAGGAAAGGGAACAAAGAGAGGTGATCCCGAAGACATATTGGAGTGGAAATATCACTCACGTATCTCGTGCAAGTTGACAAGAGGTTGTTTTAACCATGTCCCGAGCAGCCTTGTCCCTTGTGCCGTCTTACATTTGTTAAGAAGCCCCAGCAGTGTCGACGACTTATTGATGCTACCCTGTAGGTGCGTACACACGTCATTAGTTCATTAAGGTGGAGGAAAAGCAGAAGGAAAGTAGCGAAATCAGCACCCCTCCTTGGGGAGGGCACCAACAGAAGCTGGGACGCATACTCACACCTCCTTCAAAGTCGACTAACGCCAGTGCCCTTACCGCACTTGCATCAAGGCGCATATACTGGGCGAGATCGTGTTCCTTAAGTTTGTATGCTCCGTGATTGGCTAGGTCGGATGGGAGAGCGAGGTAGGTGAGAAGAGCAGACAAAGCAGAAGGTGCCGGGACAGCTGTTGCCAATGTCAGAATCAGTACGCACGCGGCTAACGAGAGAAGGGTTCGCACAGCTGGCACCTGATGTATCTTCCATATCTCCCTCTGGTCGAGTTAGCTTCCGTATATCATCTACCACGTTTTTGGCTGTAAATTCGCCTGTTTAGATGGGGGCCGATGCACAGGCGACAGGAAAAGAGTAAGCATAGAAGTGGGCCGTCATAATCATGGTGAGTCAGGAAATAAGATACACAAGATTCGACCGACGCACTTGGTTTGCGTTCTGTGATAACCACGCTGCAGCGCTCAAGGACTGCTTTCAGCTTGTTGAGGTCGAGATCACGGTCAGTTGTTCCCGACGCAGTTCCAGTGGGTATGATAGCCTCTTTCACGGAGAGCTGGATGATGAGAGACTGCCCAGGCCAGTTAATTCGAGTCCACTGATATTTTTCCTGGACCATGCACACACCTCCGTGTTTGAGAACAAGTCATTGTCGACGAATTCCGCGGCTCCGAGTTCACGAACACTAGTGTCAGCATATGCCAGACTGACGGTCTTCGACTTGGCCTTCTCAGCACCAGAGGTAGAGGCTATTTTTATAGCAATAACTATGGGTGCAGAAAGAACATCTGAGTTTGCGAACAGGAGGTCTTCGACTGCTTGAAGGTTTCCTGGTGAAGCCTTAATGTTGCAGTATCAGCACGAGTTTCATAGGTCATCGTTGGTACTCGCCTCCTTTTCCAGCACGAACTTCGCAGCTTTCCTCCCCTGCCCTGGCGCTGGCACCCATATTTCAACTCTGAGCTGCTTCACCGTCAAAGCTTCCCTCAAGAAGGTATGACCAAGTGTATAGCTCAAAGTCACACTTGGCAGACCAGCAGTTTTCCCTCCCGCACCAAGGTACTTGAGCACAGAGTTTGTACGAAAGACATGAGTAGCGACATAATGCGCGTCCGGACCGTGTACGGAGTAGAAGTCATTGCGGTCGAAAAGACGAATGGTCCCAGATTCTGTTGGTGACTTTTTCGGGAGCTTCGAGAAAAAAGAGACGAAACCTGGGTCGGAGGCGTGTGCTAGATCATGGTCAGCATCTTTCTCTTTACCGTACATCATTGACATGTTAGGCAGCAAAGTATGTCGCGTCTGAAGTTCTCAGAACGCGTTTCGACAACTTGACCGCGTCCGTCGCGATGTGACAAATGTGATGCGTGATCTCGTCACGCTGTCACTAGATCGCTCCTATCCACCTTGGCATGGGTTCTAGTCACTCATCCATGTAGAACATCCATTCAGCCAACGACTTACACGACCGCATAGCTCATGAAAAGCTCCCGGACACAATACGTAGGAATCGTATTTCTAACCAGTGAAAAGGCTGATCCAGACGAGAAAGATCTCACTGTCAACCTAGCCGATGTAGTTGCTTATCAACTCATGTGGTGTCAGGAGCACACCTCCCAAACACCTTCACGGTGGTGCTCACTCAATCGTTCTCCGCAGCACTAGGTGCGTTGTAATCGTGATCGTGAAGCAAACTGATTATGATCACTATGTGGTTCACTCCTCCACGTCTACGTTTATGAGACCCAAGGACTGTTCGTCCTCGAGCTATTACGAGTTTTCCGCGACCATCCGCAAGCCTTTGCTACGTGCCCCTCTTCTAGTTCCCCTCATCTACAATTCCCGCCCCTGACTTGCCTCACCACGCAAAGGCTGCTTGTCGGTTTCCCGTTGAGTGGTGCCCTCTTCCCCCTATTACCGCCGACCTTAGCTTGTCCTCGACAACCTAGGGATAGTTGCATGTGGGTCTGTGAAGCGCCAACTGATTTGAGTCTCTTCGGAACCGCGACGAAATCATAACTCACTTTTCTGCCATCCGCCAAAGACATCATTTTAAAACTTCGTGACGAATGTCGCCTGGAAACTAATTTAGCTGCTTGGGTGCGCCCGGAAATGGTGCTACGCATGGGCTCCATATCAACTTTATATCCTCTTGGAGGGAGGGTCCGTCCCCTCGCAATTTCTTTTTTAAAATCCAGGCAAGTCCAATCAGCTCAACTACCAGAGCTCTCCATTGCGATTCACTTGCCACTCGAAAACCACCATCAGAGCTTCCCTCCAGGGCTTAGTTCTGCCTCCCTATTTCTCGAACGAAAGAGGCACGCGTCTAGCCGCTGGTTAGCGCCTGGTGTTATTTCATGTGCGCCTACGACGTTGATATGTACCATGCTGTGGGTACGAGTCCACTCATCGATAGGCGTGCTCTTAAAATGCATAAAATTGGGTGGTGAGGGGGGGCCTCAGCATAAGCATCTTCCATTGAGCCCATTGACTGGATCATAAAGTCGGCTCATCAAGGGCGGTGATAGTCATCCCGAACCGATCCTACGAGTGGCGCGATTATGGGCGCGGGCGTGACGCCTTTGGTATAACCCTCCAAGCGGCGAGTCTTCAATAGGCGTTATGATCCTTGATGACTTGTTCAAGGCTGTCAGGATGGAGTTCTTTGTGAAGAACCTGAAAATTGGCGCTGACTGAAAACAGGGGTGGTAAATATGTGGTATGCGGTATTCGGAACATCTTATAGTGGCGCAAGTGTGCCCTCCAAGATTTGCGACAGTATCTGGAATCTCGGAACCCTCCAGGTATACCGCCCTCCATTCTGACATGACCGACCTTTGTGCGTAAGTTGTTTTCTACGATTCCTGTGCGCTGCTTGTACCAGGGCCACCTCCGTCATGCTAGCATGTATCTTGTCTGTGTGGCTGAATCGAAGGGAAATTCACCGTGCTGTGAACCCCCCCCCTGCGTTTTCAAGAACGATGGAACGGGGATTCCTGGATCCAGTATTGATAATCAGGATCTTCGGAGTGCAACCTGGGGTGAGAGAGCATGTTGCCAGCTCTGGAGGTCGGCATGAACACTGACGTTGCAAGCATTACAGACACCGTCGACAGCAACATACACCATGCGCTTGCGTGCACCTGGTAAATGTTTTGTTCACCGAGATCCCGAGTGCCGTGGACGGGATCTTGCCAAGGACGATGCGGCTTGAGTGAGTACTGGTAAGTGCCGACTCAGCTTGAAGTTAGAGAGGTTTCGAAGTCTTGAGTATCGAAGAGGTATAACACTGCATCGACTACCGTGACGTACTTGGTGTCGAGCCGTATCATTGATTAAAATCTGACGTATGCTGGATTCCATGGGTACCTTCATCGACACTCAAGATCGATAGGACGTTTACTTGCCTTGAAAACAAGCGTTGAAGTGTTTGTAACGGCTGCGGAACAGACCGATGCACATGTACATTCAGTTGGTTCAGGACATGTTCATGTGAGCGACATAAAGCAGTGTGTTATGAGAGGTTGTGAAGACCCGAAGTAGTCATGCTACGTAGCGCATACCGTAGTTGACAGTGTCTGACGCAGTGGCGCGAAGAAATAGTTGGTGCTGAGAGTGCTCGGTTCGTTTTCTAACCGTATACGTAGGGGTGAATAGGGAGTATTTCGTTTTGACTAATATTATTGGGAAGGCAGCCACGAGGGATCATGGCCGGCGTGAATTAACATGCTGTCGCGGCAAGGTGATAAGCGTAAGTCCACGCGCACTAGAGTTCGTGGGTGAATGCGTGTCTGTGTCTGGCTTTCGGGGGTGCAGATACGCAAGTGTTGCGCTGGCTGCTGTCGCGGACATTGGAAGGGGCGGTGGTGAAAGAACAAAACAAGGCGACGCATGTCTAGTAATTGAATTCACGTGATCTGACGCGAGCGCGTCTCTATTTGTTTTTGTTTTGTGTGGATGGTTGAAAATGGGCAATGCCGGATTTGTGCAAGGACGTTGACCTCCACTCTTCAGTTTGAGCCTTCATCACCCATCGCTTTTGCTCATCTCTCCATTTCTTTATATATAGTACCCTAGATATCATCCTGAAAGGACTCACAGTTCATGTCTTCCAACTTACCTGTAAGTCTCCCGTTTTATTTTGCCAGTTCTGCCTGATGTCACCACTAATCTTGTCCTCATCGCCAGACGCGGCGTGTAACGCGCACAACTCGCGCAACAGTCCAGAAAGATAACGAAAACGCCACGGCCCGACCATCTCGTCTTGTCACCCGCTCAAAACCTCCTTCATCAAACGGCATTGCCGTGGCCACAGGGCCGTCGGGCGCCCGTGCGACAGCTGCTACAGCGGCCTCCAGGGCAAAGGCGGGTAGTCATGATGAGAATAAGCTAGATCCTGCTGCGCAAGGAAAGCGTAAACGTGAAGCCCTCGGTGAGGTTGCGAAGAACGTCAACAAGAATAAGCCTGCCCCACTAGCAGCCAAGGAAGCCAAGGGGAAAGGTAAAGAGGCCGCTCCCGTCAAGGAGAAATTCGACGGAGTCGTCATCAAATCAAAACCCCCACCTTCTGCCGGTAGCCGCCAGCCGCTACGCACTGTTGCCGAGTCCACCACCCGACGCACTACGAAGAGCACAGTCGCCCAGTCGCAGATTCGCCCTCTGGCAGAAGTCAAGGAGGATCCCACGGAAGTTCTTCCCCACGACGAGGATGCCATGGCCGTTGACGACCACAAACCTGGACCGACCACTGCACCCAATCGTCGTACATCGCATCGTCGTTCTGCTGTCACCACTTCCCAGGTCATCACGCACGAGGTTCACCGAGCTGACTTGGCGAAACGAACCTCATCGCATCTCATTGTCAAAAACGAGACGCGTGAGGTGGAAGATAGCCGTGTGTTCAAGAAGCGGAGAACGTCGTCTGATATCCCTGATGAAGCACGGTTATTCGAAGAGCAGCAGGAGCAAGAGGCTGAGGTGTCTGCTGCTCTTGAGGCAGGCATTGATAGCGAGCCGGAAGCCGATCCGAATGGCGACGAGTGGGAGGATCTCGATGCCGACGACGGTGATGACCCACTAATGGTCACTGAATATGTAAACGAAATTTTCGAATACATGAAACAAAACGAGGTATGCGTTCATTGACAGCTCACCGCATCTATCTGAGTCCTGTGCAGCTCGCTACCCTCCCTAATCCTGATTACATGTCGAGTCAAAAGGAGCTCGCATGGTCGATGCGAGGTATTTTGGTTGACTGGCTGGTCCAAGTTCATGCCCGTTTCCGCCTCCTCCCCGAAACGTTCTTCCTCTGCATCAACATCATAGACCGCTTTCTTTCGGCGCGCGTCGTATCACTCGCGAAACTACAGTTGGTTGGCATCACCTGTTTGTTCATTTCCTCCAAGGTTGAAGAAATTGTTGCCCCCTCGGTCTCTCACTTCCTCCACTGTGCCGACTCGTCATACACCGAGTCGGAGATTCTTCTTGCCGAGCGCTATGTCCTGAAAACGATCGATTGGAACTTGTCATTCCCCAACCCCATGCACTTCCTGCGTCGCATCAGCAAAGCCGACGATTATGAGCTGAAAGCCCGAACTATGGGCAAGTACTTGCTCGAGATTGGTGCTCTCGAGTGGCGTTTGTTGGCCACTCCCCCATCGTTGATGGCTGCCGCGGCAATTTGGCTAGCGAGGTTGATCTTGGGTAACGATAAATGGGTAAGTCTCTAGCCCGCGTCGTCGCCACACATTTCCTGATTGTTATCATTAAGTCTGCCACCCTGGCTCACTATTCATCATATGCGGAGAGCTCGCTGATTCCTACCGGGAACCTGATGCTGAACTACCTCCTCAAGCCCATACGACACGAGTCGTTTTATAGGAAGTACGCTGGGAAGCGCTTCCTCAAGGTTTGTACATCCTCGCTCTGTCCTTGCTCTTAACTTATATTGAGATCAGGTGAGCATCTTGGCAAGGGAATGGGCATTGGCGCGATGGGAAGAGGGCACGCAGGTGTCCCTTAAAGATGACCTCCCGAAGCTGAAGGCTGTCATTCGAGTCGAGTGTCACCGTCTGGAGGCAGCAGCATTCGAGAATGGAGAAGTTGATGGTGACTCATAATTGCTGACGGAGCTCGTTGGTGTGATCCCATTTTCTGTTCGCTCGTGTTTCACTGGTCACAACAAACATCACAAGAATTCAACGGCATAACCATGGATACCTACTACATCCCGCGCGCATCCTATTCCTCCCACAATTCCCAACCACGCATTAACTCTTTATTCTGTGCAACCAACAACTCCCTCATCGACGCCTTCTGTTATATTTCTCGCTTGTTCTGTCTTACTATCGATCTTATGAATATCGAATGGCTTTTCACCGTCTTCGGACTGCGTTCATGCTGTCGCCTTCCAACTCCTCGTCCACTGGTGTCGTCCATGTCGTTTTGTCTGTCGCATGTGTGTCGCTGGCCATGCCTGGTTCATTCCCGCCCGTCCGCATCACAACCAATACTTCAGGACAATCTGCTATGCTGCTGTCGATCGTACCGCACAATGAACGTTATCCATTCCCTTGTTCGTTGATCCCCTGGGGTTCGTGCTCGCTTGCTTTGTTCTCTGTCCATTGTACTTTGTTTGCTGCTCCCAGCGATACCTCCTTGACTTGCATCTTGGCCGTATGTCCATACCCTCTATGGTCTTTCTTCATTCGGCGTTCTTGCATATTCTTTCCTCCCGTTATCCTCCGAGTTGCCCCTTTCATTCTCTCAATTCCTTGCTGCCTGACCTGGTCGTTGCCATGTGTTGGTGTTGGCGCTGCCTTTGACGGGTTGTCCTTGGTTACTTTTCTGGCATATGCGTTCGATGAGGTGTATCTTTACAAAATTAAAACTACCATTCTCCGAATTCGCTGGAGTGAATAAGGACGAAAGACAAGGACTTTGCAAGGCTGCAACTTGAAGCGCACCCAGTCATCGATCGTGATCTAACAGTGATTGGAACTCCGCACTCTCGGAACGAATTGATGTTGGACTTTTGATACTTGGAACGTTGAACAACGTTCGCGTTTTATTCCTCCTTAGTGGTCAATAACCACTTATATGATACACCATCCCGGGAGACCCGAGCAAAGCGCAAGTCCAGGCGACAAGAAATCTGTCGTCGACCTTCTTATGGCCTGAGATGTGATCGCCTTACTAGATCGGTTTCCAGTCTAAGGATGTTGATTTTCTTCTGCACTATCCAGAATGAGGGGAACGGGGCCGACGCTCGGCGCTCAGATTTGGGGTCGTGACTTCTATGTCAGAAACCGACGACTCAGATGCACCAACTCTGACGCTTGACTTCAGAAGCGGAAATTGAACCTACCGTTTATCAACCAACGGTGTCCAAACAGGTACGCATACTTCCAGCTGAGCTACTGGTACCCAGATCTAAAGCCCCAAACTCCAACGTATGTGTGATTGCCCAATCATGAGTCTATCCGCTGAACAAACCGGCAGTAATCGCGCTCTCTAGGAAGAAGAGTACGGCATTGTAGCTGTATATACAGCTCACAATGAAGCCGAAGCCAGGCAAACATCATTACAAGTGGAGTCTGATCCAACCCCAGATCAGTAACACGTCATTGACGAGCGGTAAATTTGCATCAACTGCGGTAACACTTTGGTTGATGTAAGCAGTCCGCGCGCCCATACATAGGCTGGTGAAGCAGTTTCGCCAAACATGAAACGAAGTCGGCGAAACATAACCACGAGAACTGCTTTACTATTCAGCACAACTGATGTGGCTATCAAACAGCAAGTACAGCTTTCCTACCAGCTTTCCTAATTGTCCCTCCGCAGCTCGGGGTGTAAAAATATGTACTTGCGACGAGTCGTGACCTCACTCTGGTAAGCGTAACTTCACAAAAGGATGTCCCGTCCTGTTTCTTGTCGCCGGCATGTACAGCATCGTTCAGTGCGCTAGTCCGATCAATGCGCCGACTCTTTGACCAACCGAGGTAATAGGAATTCCCATTATCGTACTACGGTCTACTGCCATTTTGAGTCCTCATCGCAATCACAAGTTGCTCCACCTCGAACTGCCTCGTCCTCGTCAGAACCTATCCCATCAGCATTCCAGGCGTCCAGGCGACCATCTCTACAGCCACAAAAATAACCGGAAATATTCAAAGGGTATGCGGAATTCACGGCGAAACGTATAAAATCTCTCGAGTCATTCAGTGCACTCTCCTCATCAACCTACATAACTATCCAAAGCTCCATTCCAATGTCGCTCATCTCTGCTCTTGCTCTCTCTGCTCTTGTCACTCTGTCTCGGGCCCAGTCCCTGAATGTTGTCAACAAATGTGGCGAATCTGTCCTCCTCTTCACGCAGAGCAGTTTCGGCACCGTCGCCAACTACGTGAATGTCGCCGCTGGCGCCAGCGCCAACCTTGGCATCAGCTCCAACTGGGATGGTGCTGTTAACGTCGGTGAGCTACCGACCCCCTCATAGAATCTTGTAACCTCGTTCATCTCTTGACCTCAAAGGTACTGGATGCAACAGTGATGCCTCTGCTTGCACCACTGGTGGCCCCACCTGGAATGGTGTGACACCATTCAGCAGAGCCGAGTTCAACTTCGTGAGCTACCATCTTTATCATTAGATTTTTTGCAACCACCTAAAACTCTTGGTTCAGTACGCCATCCCCGGCTCAGTCACCTACGACATCTCCCTGATTTACGGTTACAACGTCGGGATGGAGATCTCCTCTGCTGATGCTAGCTGCGACCAATATGCTTGCACCATTTCTTCTGGCTGTGTCAGTCCCTTTTTTTCACTTTGCGTGGGCGGTCGACTTGACAAATACACGCACAGCCTGTTTCAGGTCCTGACGGCTCTTGCTACTCCCCCTGCTGTTCTTCTGCTTCCGCCTGCGCTGGTGGTGCTCTCCCTAACGGAGGGGGAGGCTGCGTTAACAACGCTGGTCCTGGCCCTAACAGTCCCTTCTACTATGACACCTGTCCCAACGCCTACGCATTCCCCGACAACGATGGCGCCGGTGAGAGTCTTTTATTCAGAATTTTTTTTTCACCGTATTGACCGTCCAATGCAGGCGGCTACACCCCTGCTGACAACGTGGACTTCACATGTGGTAACACCGCTATCACCCTTACTCTCTGCCCCGGAATCACCTCGCACATCGCAAAGTAAAGGCTGGGGCCAGAGGGAAATTGGCATAAGGATCCAAGTAAATATGTCTCGCTATCTTGTGGATTGCATCATGTTTGTCGTGAACATCGAACATGAATTATAATGTCATTTAAATTGTTGCTGAGGGGTCTGGTTACTCGTAGGCATGCTAGTTTCTAACAGAGGCTGCTGTGCTTCGTAGGGTGACAATGGAATGAATGTGAAGGCTGAAGGGCAAATGGTGCCATTTGACCACCCCATTCATTCCCTAGTCTTGGTGGTGCAAAGGAAGACTGGTATGCTACTTGATGAATGGATGAAGAAAATATACAGGTGGGTTGTTGTGACACTTGGCTACTGTGGTAGACTTCGTGACACAAGAGAAGAGTGAATTTTGGGACAATCGCAGACGTGGGTGAAGTCTTAATTGTGGGTAAAAAGAACACTGAGGAATAACAAGAACCAGCCCGCTACTTGTAGGGTATGGGTAAACGTCGAAAGGATAACAATCAGTGAAAAGTAAGGAACCGATGGTCGATAAGAGCGTGACCATGCGTAGTAGTGTGGCACGCAGTGTCACTTGGAAATGAACTCCATCAAACGTCGTACATTCACAAGTGGGTTGTGACCTGTGCTAGTCTAGACAAAGGAGATAAAGTCATTTTCCTGCATCCCTTGGCCTAATTAATGCTGGATAAAACCATTTCTCTTCCTTCAAGTTGTGATTCTGTGCAATTGTCAGTACTTGTGCCATGCAATAGCTGAAAGGAAAGCCACATACTAAGAAATTAATCCAGGTAAACATACTTACGTCGAAAAACTTACTTTACCTACCTGATTGAGGGGCTGGTGGAGCATTTGGGCCTCCTTGACCTCCACATATATTATGAAGATGAGGTTGAACTCGGAAACACCGCCTGCGTCGGCAAGAACCTTGCTTGACGGCTTGCAACTTGTAGAACCAATACTATTTTCATGGGCATGGGCGCGGCAGTGCACCACCCCCGCCGCCAGTGATGCTTACTGCGCTTATGCAGCAGGGACAGCAGGGAGTGGGGGTTGGTGCTGGTAGTGCTGGTGCTGGTGCTGGGTATGGGCAGCC